>JAVSBS010013887.1:26494-40463 GCA_033124195.1 Coracias cyanogaster
TAGCACAAGGACTGCATCACATGCTGCGTAGATAGGCTGGTTCTAAAATGAATTCCTCTGCCCTTGTGGCAGCGATAAGGTTAAAAAGGAGTGTGAAATGGCTTCCAATGTTGGTTTAATATTTCCTGAGCTAACAGCATTGTTAGCCATAAGTCACAGTATATTGTAACATCATATCAATTTGAATGTGCTTATGTATAAGTATATATACATATATATTGAAATGCGCTTGTAGATGTCAGTTATTAATTAATGGACAAAGAACAAGTAAATAAAAATCAGAGTTCAGCCTGCAATGGTTTGGTTTTTAAAAAAAGAAGAAATGGCTCATGAATTTGCTAACGGGATGAAGATGAAGTTTTCTGCTAACTTAAAAATGTTTTTTCAACAGGTATAAACCACGATGTGGCAATAGATGTTGCATTTCTTCCACTGTTTTGTCCCGAAGATCCCCACTTATTTCAACTAGAAGACCTTCAAAATGATACATTATTGTCTTGTATGAGTTGCATCTCTGCATGTCAGCAGAAGACCACCAGCAATGGAAGGCTTCGTGACATGTTTCCACTTTCAAGTGAGACTGGCTTTCGCTGATGTTACTCATTTATTGTTTCTTGCTTTATCTTTCAATGCTAGAGGTAGTTCTCTGTAGAAATCTCTGTTGTAGGTCAAATGTTGTTCACCTCTTCAGTGAAAGATCTAGGTGACCACCTTTAGTAAACACATGTAATACTGAATTTTCAAGGCAGTTTTTACTGGAGCTATTCTCATACTCTGAAGATAGTATTTTGGTATTCAATCCACAAAATCCAAAGTTACCCAAATAGAATTTGCAGTTATTTGTTGATGCAAAATTAGACCAACATAGAATTCGGTATATGTGACTGAGCATGTGAGTATTTGGCTTGATCTGCTTTGAAATAGAGTGGAATAACTGTCAGTCAATCTGTTTCACTTTAACACAACCTGCAGTGCCTATAAACTGAAGTATTTGCCTACTATTGAATTATTTACCTTCAGATTGTACTTCTGATTCCTAGCACCTCACAACAAACATGATGAACACCATTAATGTGTATCATACTGCAAAGTGCCATAAAAGCATCATGTTTTCCTGCATATTTATATAGACAGACCTGATTTTATTTAAATACAGCTTTACTTTTCCTTGAATAATACTATGAAATCTGAGGATCACTAATGGTTAAGTAATACATACTTCAGCTTTTCCAGATCTAAGTTCTGATACTGTAATTTCTAGTGATTGAATTTACTAGTAAAAATTCTACACCCAAAAAAAAACCCCAACAATCCAGTAGGCCAGCATTTAATAGAGTGAGGAGTTTCACTGAAAGAAGGTTGAACATAAACACATTACTGTATGGAGAACAATGGCAATTCAGTATACCTTCTTACTGTATGTATATTAAAACACCTTTTCTTAACTTCTAGATGAAATTGTAAAAGCAGCGATGGATCTAGACGGCAAACATGTTGTCTGCATCTTGGACATCTGTCACTTGGGCGATGATAAGGTGGAAGTCTTTCTGAGCAAAATCTACAAGACAGTGGAACCTGATGTGCTGGAACCAGTGTAATTAGTAACTTATTTTTCAAATTTATATTGTTCAAAAGGAGGGAAATAAAACTCCTGTAGCTTGAATAGGCCCTCTACACATTGCACTTTTCTAGAATTAGCAGACACAAACATAAATTTATGATTCTTGGAGCAATTGTAATGGTCATCTATGTAACTGAGAAGGATGATCGTTGTCTTTATTTTTCGGCAATCTTAAAACAGATGACACAGAGTCTTGGTCACTGATGTTCAAGAATGAGTAGGCAAGACAGTGAGCTTACCTTTGGATAGGATACCAAGGAGTATGATTGTCATCTCTCTCGCTCTGCCTGTGCATGTACAAGCACAGGATGTATCAGAGTGAGAACTGAGAAGAGAGGCTTTCCCAGTACTAAAGGCAATGCTTGCAAAATGATCAACTGGCTGTGATGTAAATTTAGACTGGAAATTTGAATAATTCTAAGGATTAGAGCTGTTATGTTCTATAATGATCTTTTAGTGGGAGGTACTATGGGCAGCCTACCTGCTCTTTAGGCTTGAAGCTCACTGCGTTACTGAAGGGGATGAAGCTCCATGATGCCATTAGTACTGGGGACTGGACTCAGTGATCCAAGAAGCCACTCTCAGTTCTTTTTACCCAAGCAACTGCTGTGTTTTTATATGTCTGCTTTTGTATATACAGCATTGGGTAGTAAGCATAGCACCCAAAGCTTTTTAACATATTTTATTTATTAATTAAAAAAGTAATGAAATATTTTTAAAAAGAAACTTTGTTAGTGGAACTAGCTTCTAGCTTTGCAAGAGAAAAATTGTCTTTAAGGAGTGCTTAGCATGGCAGGATACAGTTTGTCACACCATTAGGGTATTTTCTGTTGATCACCACGATCCTCTTTTTAATAATACCTGTATTCTGAATCCATGAAGGAGCTCAGCAGCTGCGAAAAGCTGCTGCTTCCACAACAGCAACTTTTTGCCTGTATACTAAGTAGCAGCTGACTCCTCCTGAGTTCAGAATCAAATCCCGCTTTTTCCTCCCATGTCAAACAGCCTCATGTCTTTTATACAATTGGATCCTTATGAACTTATTCTCAAGCAGAAGCTAAAACACAATGCTATTTGACAACTTGTCCACGTGAAATGCTGGTCTCAGTTCAATTCTTTGAGAATAAATTATTGTATTATGGAAGCTTGCCAATTAAATTGTACTATTATTGACCAAGCCCCACACAGAGTTAGTTTATAGCAACAGGTTTATTCTTTTGTGGGAAACTAGGCACATTTTAGCATCCTATTGGTAATTGAGGAGTATCTCTTTCAACTGGTAGCTCACTCATCTGCTCTGGGAACAGAGGACTTAGTCTTCAAGTACTTAAATTGTGCACTATAACTTCAGTTAATGGTAATTGAAGGAAGAATGTAACTGTCTGTATTATAGTACACGTTCACAGGCAACTTCAGAAAAGAAGTAAAAGTCTTAACATTCTAAAGAAACTGATGAAATTATTCTGTCTCTCTAGTGTGGTTTACAGTTTACAAATATATTGATGAGAAAAGATTAAATTAACTTGCACAGCAACTAAAAGTTAATTAAATGTGACTATGTATTGTATGTTTATATTTTGTAATCCTATAGTATTAATTCTAGAGCAATGTTTGTCAGCCCATGCCTTTCAGAGTAATTGTAACCCTGCCATAGAAGGCAAAATGAAAACATACCAACCTGAGAAGAGCACAGGTTGGCTGCAGTGTGTCATTTGTGTAATTTTGTTGTTTATGGGTACATGAAGATTAGAGGCCATTGCTCTAGAGTGAGAGAGATTAGCACCAGCACTTCGTATACCAAACTGAGCCATGCTGACTGTGTCAGCCAGTATTTTTTATTTAGATATACTTCAGGTCGAAGTCTAATTTTAATGAAACCATTATTTCTAGAAGTAATTTTTAAAGGAATTATCTTTGTACAAAAGGACTGACGTGGCTGACGCTGTCCAAAAGCCACTGTTCTGTTGTTCTACCCACTCCACCCAGCACAAGAAACAGACCTGCAGCAAAGGCCGTTTGTCACATTGCACTGCTTAAGATACTTTAGACATATAGCATTAATCAATTAATACTCCATGTCAGGACTTCCTAAGAAGTATCATAATAATATGCGCTTGAGATTTTAAAGTACATCATTTTATATTAGAGAATTGTTGCTTCATTTTTTTCATGGCAAAAGCAAGGAAAGAGAGAGGTTTACTCTTGCAGAATGAAGTGCCAATGTGAGAAGCACAGGCTTGCGACGTGTAGCTAGAGAATATTCAATACCTGTAGTAGACTTGCAATTTCCATTCTCTGGATCATTTTGTAGAGGCACTTACCCCATGCCCGTAAGTTGCACTGAACTTAATATGCTGACTTCAGTGTCTGAAGTGTTGCAGTGTCAATACGTTGTTCCACCACCCTGTCGGGACAGTCTCCCTCCTCCCTGCCGCACCAGCACTGTAGCACTGGGGCAAAGTCCTCTCTGCAAAAAAAGTACTTACTGTTTTATGGCACTTAGTGTTTACTGACACAAGTATAAAAAGTATTTTTGACCCTGAGTCTGTCAAAACATGTTAATTTTGCCGTGTTAAACCAAGATACAGAATCTTCACTCCTGAAAAAAATGTCATAGGAATTGTCTTTATTGCTGCTGTGTATTGCCACTGCTGAGGGTAAAATACTATCAGAGCACATTCCCTTACTGCAGAATTCATACCCAACCAAAGAACTGTGCTCTAAAAATCTTACATTTGCTTGTTTCTTACATTTTCAGCATTAATTTCAAAGAAAACCAGCAGAAGGTAAACTGTATATATCTAATGGTACTTTTGAGTATATAAAACTTGCTAAGTCATAGATCTTAGAGGTAAGATCAGTTTTTAATTAATGTAATGTAGAACTAGTGCAACAATGAAAACTGAAGAATATAAATAAATGAATTAATATATGTCAACGTCTTGGATTATTTCTTTCCATTTTCTTTTCACTCCTGAAAGCTGTTTCAGTTTTCCAGAAATCTTTTCCACAGCCGTATTTACTCTTTTAGTGAATCTTTACAGGAGAACTAAGTCAAGCTTCTGTCAAAATATACGTCCCCAGTTGCAGCTTCTCTTGGCTTTCAACACTGTGCACAGTGTGACTTCTGCAGAAAAACGGGGAAAAGGTCTGGACAACTTTACAATTTGTCCTTTATTTCGTTATGGACTACAAAGTTCTGATATGAGTAAGGTTTTCATTTGTCTGCTCTAATACAAGAAAACAAGAGTTGATACTAGTAATTGTTATGGAATACAGCCCTGAATTCAGAGAAAGAATCCATACAGCCCGCATCCAGAAATGCAGAGATGTGTGATAGTCATTCAAACAGCTCCATGTAAATCTTGAAAGTGAGCTAGAGTGTGAAATTGGGCTGAAAGAGGTAGTTTGCTTCTGTGATCAGTTTAGGTGATTCTACACCTCTTCCACTGGTACAAATAGATATTAAAATCTGTTCATTGTAAACACTAGCACAAGCTGGACCTGACAGAATAGATGACTGAGAGTATCCAATAGGAGAAATGTGGGGAAATTACTTAGTTCTCTTAGTCTGTAAAATGGATGAATTTTTTTAATGTTCTTCTCCCTCCACTTTTGACCTTTTTAACAAGGTCATTTGCATCGCAGATTGCATTGAGAAGTGAGAACCCTGAGCTTACACCACTGGATGGAAAATGACCTGGTCCTCTGAAGCGACGTTCAGGTTGAAATAGGAGCAAGGGGCTTAAGCAGTCTCTTAGGAAGCATCATCAAAGCTAGAATTTGTGCAGAAATGACAAAGAAGGAGGCAGGGAACAGCTTTGTGAAAAAGGAGCAGGAAGTTGGGGCTGAAGGTCACTTGCAGGTCCTTCAGTCTGCCTCTCTATGTCACTACAGGTAGGTGTGTCACTTGTGTTCCGTCCCAGCCCCCACTCCAGATAAGTTCACTGACACCTCCAGGACTCATCTAGGTGGTGTCAAGTTCCTGCTGGAACTGAAATTTCACCCTCTTGAGCAGGCTGTAGGCTAGCGACAACTACCACCAGCCAAAAATATCTGTAGACATCTACATTTGGTGCTTATATGAATAAGCAATGAAGCAAGCAGATAAGTTCAGCTTTTTCTGCTTCTTGGTGGTTTTTAGTATTTCACTCAAGACTGCAGAGGCATTTTCTGTGACTGCCTCTCTAAGCTTATTCTATTTCGACAGCACTAGCAACAGGTCTGTGTCCGAGCAGTGCGAATGTGGCCTGTATGGATTAAATTCTCCTCTGCTTAGCGCTCGGGGGCTTGTGAGCATTCCTAAAGCTGCTAACCTTCAAGCCTGCGAGGCAAATACCCAGTTCACCATCACAAAACCATCGTGGATAGCACTAATCGAAAGAGGCAATTGCAGTTTTGCTGAAAAAATCAAGGTGGCCACCAGAAGGGGTGCAACAGCGGCTGTGATCTACAACGCGGTGGACAAAGGCAACACCACCGTCCTGATGTCGCATCTCGGTGAGTACCGCAGCGTGAAGTGCTCAATCCTGATCATTTCTCTGAAGTTTCATTCAAGACGGCAGAGCCAGGCTATAAGGAAGCAGTTGTGTTTGTGAATGATTGTTGCTTTCATGAAGAAGTTAGACAGGGAAATGTATTATGCAATTTGACTCTTGACTTCAGTGCTTTGTAAGAAATACTCTGCCGTAACGTTCTGAGCTCAGTACAGTGTAGCCAAACTGGTGAGTCTCTGAAATTGGTACTGTTTTTAACTTGTACGGCATGCAAATTATTTTGGACAGTAACATAGAGAAACCCTTACTGTCTACTTTGAAGGCACTGGTTTATTTCTTGAGGTTAGAGGACACAAATGAACCTACAAGTATCTGCAGCGCAGGTATATGCTTGGCAGGTTGCAAGCCAGCTCTTGAGCTTTTTTTATTTTTCTTTTTTCCCTAAGTTGTTCTAATCCTTTCTGAACAGTGACTGATGTCAGCTGCTTCTGGGGTTCCCTAATTCCTTAATGAAAAGTTAGACAAAGTGATTGTACTCACCCATTCTGGCCCTAATAGCAAGGGATCCGTCATTAGGGGAGAACTGAGAAGCTGGTAGGGATACTCTATTGCTTTCTCTTTATTTCTGTGTGGTGTTCCTCTAGGTCAACCGGTCTAGTAAGAATTTTAGTACACTTCATATGTATACGTAGATAATTCTGTGAAATACACTTTTGTGAAGCTCCACTGGGAATCCTTTGACTTAATTCTTGCTTGCCTGGCTTTGTGAGCAAACTTAGCGATTTTTAATCCAGCAATGAGTCAGCATTTTACTGACCAAGTCCCCGTGCTGGTTTGGAGCCCACATCTGGGCCACACCAAAGTCAGACAACACCAGCTGTGGAGTTCCCCTGTAGGAGCATCACAGGTTTATGAACCTAACCTTGGTGGGAGGCTCAGCTCCAAAAGAAAAAAACAAACAAAACCATCCTAAACAAGACATTGCATAAGACAATTTAAAATCTGCTGTATGGCACTGAAAGTTCAGTGGCTTTTTGTAGCACACATCCAGCTTTGACTCTCCTGGTATCAGGACAGGCCCTAATATTTCTAAATGGAGTTTAAATGCTACTGGAAATGCGTAGCTGTGGTGGTTCAGTCCCTGCCGGGAGCCGAGCCACGTGGCCTCTGCCGCTACCCCAGCAGCACCAGTCCAGGGAAGGGGGACGGGGAAACACAGAGCTGGGCTTGAGATTAGGAGGGTTTAATACAGTGGCACACAGGAAACAGTCGCAGTAACAACAGCAATGACAACAGTGTACACAACGAGTGATACCGTGCGGGCAGACGGGCAGAGCTGAGCTGAGCGGCTGCACGGGCAAGTTGCACCGTGGGACCAGAGCTGGCCATTCCTGGAGGGATTTAAAAGATGTGTACATGAGGTGCTGCAGGACATGGTTTAGTGGTGGGCTTGGCAGTGCTGGGTTAATGGCTGGACTCAGTAGTCTTAAACACCTTCTCCAACCAAAACAATTCTATGATGATGCTATAAATCTTGCAAGCAACAGATATATCACCTGAGAGTGTCTTTCATGAGTCAGGAAGTCCCATTTTTCTTAATTCATTTGATTTTCTCACGGACAAATTGTGATTTTTATAGGACTATTTCCTAGAGTTGTTCTATAGGACAAAGTGGATACTATGGTCTGTTTGGCGGCAAAGAGAGTTGCAATGCAGTCAATGCAGTGGTCACGTGTTAAGCACAGTAAGGGCAAATTACTTTGGTGAAATGAGCTCTTCATCTCATCAGTATAAGAGAAGCATCTGCATTTGTTTCCCTCAGTGCAAAGCGTGGAGCCGTACGTTCTCCAGGTAAAACAGAAAAAGCCTGGGAGAGGGGTTGTCACTGCAGTACAGCGCTTAGAGCAGAAGAATGCTTGGGGATGATTTTTTTTTTACAGCAGATTTGTTCACAGGGCTGGCAAAGGAACTCTTCCTTTGGCTGGCATCTGCCAATAGTGACATCAGCCAGAGATCTGAGGAGACTTGGGGGTGAATCCTCTCTGCCATTTGGGTAGGGGATCTTTGGAGATGAGGCGCGCTGTTGGCAGAGCAAGGAGAGCAAAATGCCCTGCTGCTGCCAGCGGCCTGTGAGCTCCTCGTTAAACAAGGAGCAGCAGCCTCCAGCGTTATCGGCCAGCTCTCGGCTGGGGGCCAGCCCTGACATCTTCAGTCATCCATCTGCATTGCTCTGCTGCTGTGCCAGGCTATAGGAATCCCATCAACCCCATCTCCTTCATTATTTATTAGACCCTGGGGCATTGGCTTCAGTTTCATAGAATCACAGAATACCAGGTTGGAAGGGACCTCAAGGATCACCTTGTCCAACCTTTCTTGGCAACAACCTGGTCTAGCTAAACGGCCCAGCACCCTGGCCAGCTGAATATTAAAAGTGTCCTATGTTGGGGAAAATCACTATTGTTTCCCACCGTCCTCCTCCCTTCCTGCTGACTTTAACATAAAATCAATACAGCTTTCTAGTGAACCTTATTTTCTGTTACAACACTACAATGTTATATATGTGTTTCACATCGTAAAACACCTGCTCAGTCTTAGAGCAATGAATTAGTTTGTTCTGGGCAAAGTCCGGGCTTTCAGGAAATGTCGGTAATTTAAAGTTCCTGAGAAGGAACAAAAAGAAAAAAATCCCCTCTTGATGACTCCTCCTTCATCCTCTACTGCAGTTCCTTTTACCTGCCATCAATTTTGCCTGTTACTAGATATTGGGTGGTTGTTACACACACACAAAGATAAAACTAATACACTAATAGCTTTTTACTATCAAAAATGTTAGAGTCAAGATACCAGTAGGAACTTTCCCATTCCCCTCCAATTGCAAAATCACTGGTGGGAAAATGCTCTACTTCATCTGAAAGATTTTCTGTAGCTCTTTGTGTCTTATTTGCCTGAAGTTACCGTGATCCAGTGGTACAGCAACTAAGCTTTTGCTGGAAGAAAAAGTTTTATCTTTTTTAGTAGTTGCGGCACTTACTTGATTTGCTTTGGAAAGGAAATGGGCTACGCATCTGTAACAACATTTTTCCAGCACCGCTCCTTGAAACTTAAATGGAAATTCCAGGAATTATCAAGTTTTTGAAACATAGCCAAATTTAAACAAGGAATTTTGGGGCCCCTTTTTTAGTAAGAAATCCCAGAGCGCAGACAGGAGCAGAGTAAGGGTGCTCTGCAGGCACAAACAGCTGGTTGGGGCCCAGGCTCTGGGAGCAGGGCTGGCACAGGCAGGGAGAGGGAGCTATCTTCTTCTCACTGCACTTTTTTCCTGTTCATTTATGAGAGAAAATAGGAGACTGGAGATAGTATAAAAATTAATAATAAAGTTAAAACACCATTATTGCTGCCATTTGGATACTAGTCCACTGTAACAGCTAAGCTAAACTACCAAGTGTGTTCTGAAAAGTTTTTTCCCAGGGGATTTACTAAGAGCCAGTGAAAGGGAATTCTCTTGCTGGTTAAAGCCTCCAAGACTCATGAAGACCAGTGCCCAGCATAACTGTTGTACAACAGGAGCAAGCAGTTATCTCAGTTTGTCTGTACAATAGAAATAACTGGGAATCCAGACAATAATTGAAAAAAAAATTGTTGTGGATCTGCATTTCCTTCTAACTGGTTTCCAGGATGTTCTGTAGCCTTAAAGTCTAACTTCTGTTATCTCAGATGTATTTTGAGATAGGATCTTATCAGCTGTTTGTGCAATATCTATCACAAACTTGTGGGTTGAATGTCTGACAGTGGCGTTTGGTTTTATCTTTTGTTTTGAAAGCTGGTATAAAATCTTGCTCAGGTTCCCCACCTTAACTCCCTAAAATATCATTGCTCATTTCATCTTCAGACTCAATTCTGTTTTACAGCACATATTCAGTAATCCCTGTTTACTATAAAAAAAACCAACAACAGTCTCTTTCCTGGCTTTGAACAGCCGGTGGGACCTGCACGTGAAAAGAAATGAGCTTCCAAGAACACCCATGCAAAGCAGATGCCGTGAACTTCCCTTTTCATTTATTCCTTGTGAAGTAAGTGGCTCTGCTATCAGCAGTCCAGACGCCTCTCTGAAGTCAGTGTTCTCATAGCGTAGATTAAATTCCTCCATTTATTGTCGGAGGAAATTGTCTAAGTGATTTCAGGTCTTCACTGCGGTGAGAGGTGCGGATGCAGGGAGGGCAGTGGCAGGAAGGGTGAAGCACACGGCCCTTCATCAGCAGGAGAGGTCGATGCAGGGAGAGCTGGGGCGGGAGAAGGCTTGAGGTGTTCTCATCCATGTGTACAAATTCCTGATGGGGCCAGAGAGGGTAGATATGATGGAGCCAGGCTCCTCTCAGTGGTGCCCAGTGAAACAAATAGAGGCAATGGGCACAAGCAAGAAATGACATAAGAAAAAACTTCACTGTGAGGGTGGTTGAACAGTATGGCAGGTTGCCCAGGGAGGTTGTGCAGACTCCATTCTTAGGGATACTCAACACCCAACTGGACACAGCCCTGGAAGGGCTCCAGCTGCCCTGCTCAGAGCTGGGTTGGACTGTCCGATCTCCAGAGAAGACTGCCTTTCCTTCCAGACAGGCTCCTGAGCAGCCATAAAAATCCCTGTGCACTGTTCTCTCCTCCACAGGGCACAGGCTGCCAGAGTACTGTGTTCAGGTCTAGGATTTTCCACGGTCCCCACAGCATGGAGCCAGCAAAGCCCAGTACCTCACCACACTGGCATTTAGTTCCGCTTCTTTAGTTTTCAAGGTAATTGATGTGATGAGCACTGGGTTTGTTTTAGGTGACTAGTACTGTGTGCCACTTGTTCATTCGTAAACTTGGTGATTTGTCCTGGACCACAATATGGCTCTCTCCTGAGCTTCCTTGGTTAGCAAAGCTCAGGGAGAGGCTTTGCAATACTTTAACTGCCAGAACCAGAAAAAGAAGCCAACCTGCTGGCTTAACATTTCCCCTAAAAAGAGAAAGGTGGCATCCTCTGTTTAACCTGCTGGAAACAAAGAACAAAAGAAATATTTGCATCTAATTGCGTCAATCAAGCTGGCTTCTAGTTAAAAGCATGCAATATGTTCCAGAACATGCACGGCTTTCCTCAGTCACTTATCAAAGTGTAGCCTCTCTTATCAGTCATGCCGTTGCAGTTGAAGTTATGTAAGTTTTTACAACCCAAAAACTGAAGTGAAAAAAGCTGTCATGGTGGAAGCCTGATGGTCACCTGCAGATGTGAATGAAATGAGTCTTTGGGAGCATCGCAGGAGTAGGGAGGTGATTGTGCCCCTGTACTCAGCACTCGTGAGACCACATCTTGAGTACTGTGTCCAGTTTTGGTCCCCACAGTACAAGAAGGACGTTCAGGTGCTGGAGCGGGTGCAGAGAAGGGCAACGAAGCTGGTGAAAGGGCTGGAAAGCATGCCCTATGAAGTGCAGCTGAGGGAACTGGTTTTGTTTAGTCTAGAGAAGAGGAGACTGAGAGGAGACCTCATTGCCCTCTACAACTATCTAAAAGGAGGTTGTAGCGAGGCTGGTGTTGGTCTCTTCTCCCAAGTTACTAATGATAGAATGAGAGGAAATGGCCTCAAGTTGTGTCAGGGGAGGTTTAGACTGGATATTAGGAATAAATTCTTCACTGAGAGGGTAGTTAGGCAGTGGAACAGGCTGCCCAGGGAGGTGGTGGAGTCACCATCCCTGGAGTTGTTTAAAAACTGAGTAGTTGTAGCACTTAAGGCTGTGGTCTAGTGGCTAGAAAGGCGTTAGGATGAAGGTTGGACTTGATGATCCTGATGGTCCTTTCCAACCACGATGATTCTATGATTTAGGAACTTAAAAATAATGAGGACACTAAAAAAAAGTGCCTAATTTTAATTACTTTTAAAATTACATGGCTGGTCAGAGCTATTTCACCTAGGGTTCTTCCTTAGGGATGTCAGGTTCTATCAAGTGGCTAAGCATCCCTTTCTGAGATAGGTGAGATGATTTGTAAGTCTTAGAGATAGATTGCCTAATCTAAAAGTATGTGTTAAAAGTGTAGGAGGGTAAGGAGAGGGCTTATAAAGAAAGCCAGGTGTCTAGCACAGAGTAAAATAATATGACTGACAGAGAAGCATCTTCATTTTTTAAGTGTTCTAAAGAAGACGATAGCCTGACCTCATCAGTAGGGTGCAGATTACAGCTTCATCTTTGCTGTTGTTGTGCTGTGCTCTGCATGCCACCCTCAGTATTTCAGTAATTGTTCCATTTCTAAACTATTGCCAATACTAAGTAGTACTCAGGTCTTACACTGGATGCCTTGAATATCATGGTAACTATCTCACAGCTTATAAACAAAAACACAGTGATTCTTAAGACACATGTGCACAAAAACTCATTTTGTACTGAATTTAGGAACTCAAGAAAGATGACACTGCTGACATTTATTTCTTAATCATGTGTAGGATAGCATCCTATGACAATACCCTTATGGTGACAATACAAATACAAAATAAAAACTGCCATTCCTCAGTTCTGCATCTGTTCAGAGTCCAGATATTCAGAGAAATCTATTGTTTTCCAGAGGAAGTCCTTCCCAAATAATGAAATACTCTGCAACAACATACCTTTGCATTGCTGTTGAAAGCTCTTGGTGGTCTCCGTCAAATGAATTTTAAATGCTGTTTTAAGACTGAAACTTCGATGGCTTTGGTCTAAAACATCTGACTCATTGAAAATAACCTTTTAGTGGGCACAGACAGTTCTGACCTATGAAAAGTCTATCTCGGATTTTTAGTTTGAAGTGCAGCAAGCTAGACAGGCTCCAAAATAGCTATTACGTAGAAAATGAGACACCTTCAATCGCAGTTCAGAGAGACACTGGGCTTGAGTTTAAACTTTAGGCTTGCTAGCTGGTTGCTTGACCATGAAAATAATGTGGTTTTTTTCATAGATTCTTAAACAATAGGTTCCACATTGTTAAAATAATTGCACTCATTTTACTTAAGTGTAAGAAATCTGTATTCTGTATTTCAGTGGTTAGGATACTCAGATGGTCAGTAGAAGAGTGATAGAATAGGGATTTATGCACACAGCAATAAAACAAAACTTGAATAATCAGAGAAATGTTCTTAATATATTAGTAGAAAGTTGTTTTTTCCCATTTATTTTCCTGCCAACATAATCCAATAGCTGAAACACAATTTTATCCTTATGTCACATATGTACTCTTAAAAAGCTTATTTGTATCTTCTCTCAGCCTTTCATTTTTTTTTTGGCTAAGCATAGTGCACATTTTTCAGATGAAGTCTCACAATGCTTTATATAATGATACTAATGTTTCCCTTTCTCTGTTGGATATACCTCTTATAGTTGTTATAGCCATATTGCTTTGAGCTTATAGACACTTCATGACAGAGGAGTGCTTACAGGTTTTATAAATTCTCATCTTATTACAGAAAATTATTAGTCCTGTTCATCCTATTTCTGAATGTCTAGAATGATACTCTCATTTTCCTGAAGAAGTCTCCCAACTCTGTGCATCGTTAGTTGTGATTATCACCATATTATTTTCTGTAGCAGAGCTGTTAATTCAGAAGTTAAGTCAGAAGGTTTTTAAGACCAATAGATTAAACACTCTAAGAATAGCCTCCTTTCAGTCTCATAGCTTGACTTTCAGCACAAACTCTTTTTTTCTGTAGTAGTTCCTTACCCCTTAAAATTCTGGAAATAATGTCCATTTTCTCCAGCTGAACTAAAAGTTCCTGGGTTGTGGAATGTCACACAGGTGGAACCACATCTTTTTTTCTTTCTTTTTTTTTTTTTTAATTATTACAGTATATGTAGATTA
>JAVSBS010013888.1:0-50575 GCA_033124195.1 Coracias cyanogaster
GGCACCATTGCAGGTGAGGTTGGCCGGGGCTCGGAGCAACCTGCTCGAGTTGCAGATGTCCCTGCTCCCTGCAGGGAGGTTGGACTCGATGAGCTTGAAAGGTCCCTTCCCACCCAAACCTCTCTATGACTATGATTTTATGACAGGTCGCCCAGCAAAGCTCACGGAGAAAGCGACGCTGCTGCAGCCATCGCTGCCTCGATGCAGCCACCCACTCCATCGGTTCAAGGAGCGGGGAAGCTGGAAAGACAAGGCCGGTGGAAGCAGAGGTGACACCAAATAGGAGACAGACTCTCTCCGCGCCACGTTTGATATGGCGACACCGAATCCTTTGCCGATAACGGGTATCACCTCCCTGCCACCACCCCTCACCCCTGCCCGGCGCACCCGCCTGGGCTCTCCCACGCATGTCAAGCAACACCTGCCTGCCCTGGCAGACAAACACCCCCATGCCTTTGCCCCCACTCAAGCCAGTGTCCCCCTCCCATGCCCAGCTGGCTCTGCCCAGCCCCACGGCTGGAGATTCTGGTGCTGATGGGGAGAGGGGGAAGAAAACCCCTTCTGTCCCCTGCTGCTCCCGCCCAGGCGTGTCACCACGGGGAGAGGTGCCAGGGGTGCCCGACCTGGGGGATCTGGCCCTGCGGAGTTTATCTCCCTCATATGATCAATGCTGAGTTTAAGTAAGGTTTATTGGTATCTGTAATTTAACATGACATATTTCTAACACGAATTACTCTGAGATCATCGTGTGCATAAAATATGACAGGAATCTTTTAAGTGCAAGCATAGTTCTCAGTTAATTTAATAACTGAGATGGAAAATGGAATAGCATTAAATTTAATATTTTACATAATGCTCCTACACTTCCTTCACTTGCTGCTGGCATCATTTGTTTTCCCTTCTTCTTCATTTACAGCCTGCTCAGCCCAAATTGTCCTGGAGCGCGGCCAGGCAGGGGAGAGCTGCCGCCTCGAAGGGCAGCCAGAGCTGCCCCACATCTCCCCCATCCCATGCATCAGCGATGGGGTGCTCCGGGTGCCCCCTCGCCCCTGCTCTCCACCGGTGTTGGTGCTCGCTGTGTGCCTGGGCACTTGGCACCATCCACAAACCCCCGTCCCAGTGGTCCGAGTCCCGCGGCAGAGCCGCTTCGGCCGCCTGTTACCGCTGCTCCTTCCTCAGGGTCTCGGCAGAACGACCTGTTTCATATGCCCCATGCTGGATAACGACATGGCCGCCTTCATGCTATGAAACTAAACTCATTCTTTATTAAGAAAGCAGTTTCCAAGCTGGGCCTGCAGGCAGCATCTGGCCCCATGCACACGGGCACGTCCAGGGATCCTCACCCTCTTCCAGCCTCTTCCCTTCCCTTCATCCCCGCCGCTCCATGCAGGCAGCCCCCAAGAGCAGAGCCCCCGCCTGCCATAGCTGCTGCTCAGCGTGGGGTAAAGCCAGGCCTTGCTGCAGCGTTGCTTTGAAGCTGGTGGAGCAGTGGCATGGATGGACACGTCAAGCTATCCATGTGCAGGACGGAGGTGGGGGCTCCCACCCTGGGATGGGAAACTGCCAAGCAAACAGCCTCCCGTGTCACAGGCAGCGGGGCTGGAGGCAGACAAGGGGTTAATTCAAATCACACAGGCTAATTTACCCTTCTGCTCAGAGAAGGAGGGATATAATTGCAGGGTGAGCAAAGCCCACTTGACCCGGCGAGCCCGTCTCCGGGTGTCTCGCTCTCGCCCCCACCACCCTCACCCAGCCGCCCACCCTCGCCCCAGCGCGGCCGGTGGCACAAAACCGAACCTGACCCACTTGGACAAGAAAAATCACCCCACAGCCATGCTGCTTCCTGTCCCTGGAGCATCTGTGATGGCACCCACCCTCCCCGGGCACGATGGGGGCCATGGGGTGCGAAGCCCCCGGGAAGCCCTCACCAGGGCCACGGTGGATGCTCCGCGCTGGGTTTTGCGCTCGCCGTGGGATTTGGGAGCGCGGCGGATGCCCGTGCACTGCAGGAGGGATCGATAGACCTCTCAGCCCTGTCCCTTCCCATTGAGCCTCGGTGTGTGATTTAAGGGGCTCGGGAACGTGCGAGAAGCTGCCGCGAACAAGGTGTTAGCACCGAGCTGCCGCGGTTATGGCTGCGAGGGAGCTGGCAGGGCCCGGGCAGGATCGGTCCCTCCAGCCCTTGTCTGCTCCCGTTCAAAGGGTTCCGGTGGCCGCGATGAAAGGAGGGTTGTTGGAGGGATTACGGCGGGGAGGGCAGGGTGATGCTGCTGGGAGCGGAGCAGGCTCTTTATCGGAGAGTAGCAGAGCCTGACAGCGCTGTAACTCTCTCTTCTTAAGGAGATGAGCTTGCAATAAAGCAAGGAGCACATTAGAGGTAACGAGACAAAATGGCAGGGTTTTGAAAGCCCAGCAGAAGCAATAATCCAGCCTGGAACAGAGCGAGCACTCAGCTTACCTCTGCCTCCTGGAAACGCTGCCGCGTTCTTGCAGCGCTGCCAGAACTGTTCTTTACTGTGACTTGGAAAGTCTTGGACGCGGGTTTCAACACCTCGCTCTCACACCACATCATGCAAAAGTTAATTCTACTTTCAGGCTGATGTCAACGTTCCCCTTTATTGCCACGGCGCAATGTGAGGACTACATTAATTTGCATTTGCTGTGTGCAAGTAACGCGTTCCAGATAATCACGGTAACTCCTCAAAGGTATAGACAAGAATTTCCTGGATAATGTGCTGGATGGAAAAAGCTGATGGGATCCAGAAGGAAACAGCATTGTGTGTTTTCTTAACTCCACCTGGAAGCAGCGCAGCCCAGAAACACGGGCTGCAGCCCTCGGCCGTGCTGCCTCGTCTCGTCCCGCTGCGGGGAGGGCGAGTTCGGGGGGCTGGGGTGGGCACCGGCTTGCTGGGAGAGCATCTCCCGGGGCTCAGCAGAAATGGGGTGAAAGGAGTGACCACGGAGAGCTGTGGGAAGGGGTGTCCTCCTCCCATATGACTTCTAACACCAGACCGTGCCCCGTAGACCAACCAACCCGTCACTAACTAGAAGCCAAACAATTACAACATGCTAAACAGACGCGCCAGTCTGAGAGAGCAACGGCCCTTTGTCTGTGGAGCTGGGAAGTAAATGGAGCCCCAGGTGCCTGCGCAGAAACTCGCCTCGTACCCCACAGTAAATTCACTGGCCTGAGCGCCGAGGATCCTCCCGCACGTGAGCGCTCCGGCCGGGATAGAACGGCTGCAGGAATGGATTTTCCATCGTCCCTGATGCATCACGTGCCCTGGATGATGGCACATCACAGCTCCGGGCTCCAAGGGCCTTTGCAAAGCAAGAGCTGGACTCGAAGTGCTGGGAGGAGAGCTGCAGGGTGAGGCTGGGGAGGGTGCGGGGGGCACAGAGGACCCCCACGGATGGGATCCATCCTGCATCCTGTCCCCGTGCCTGCGCCGGCCACCCGGCTGGCATGAAACTGCTCGCAGGGTTGCCGTGATGGCGTGTGGGAGCGATGAATTCATTTCCATTTATGATCTGTTATGATGATACCCCTGAAGGATAAAAGTCTATACATAATAATCTCTCTCTTCAGCTTTGTTAACAACTTCAATTAACAGAGAGCTGTGTAATGCTTCATCAGCCGTTTGGATTACAGATGAAATTAAGCCATCATATTTATGAACTACGCAGTGAGTTCGAGGAGGACTCCACATATTTTACATTTAATAACTTGCCCTCTCATTTTATTTATAACGTTAATAATGATTTGGTGGCTGCTTTGGGGGGAAAACATAAATGACAAAGCGCGGAGGCCGGGCGGGGAGGGTAGCGGAGCCGAGCTTTCTGGGAGCAGCTGCCAGTACCCAGCCACACACCTCCCCGCCTCGCTCCTTCCTCTGTTATTTTTGATTAAATAGCCCTGTGAACACCGAGACTTCTGCCTTGTAATTGCTTCCCACTCAGCACTTTTAAAACCCGGGCTGAGGGTTAATGATTAAACCCCGCGGCGTGGACCCGTCGCACCCACCAGGCAGCACATCACCAGCATCCCGGGGGCAGCGGGTTTTGGGTGCTGAGTCCCCAGGGAGGATGGATGCCTCATGAAGGGCCATGGAAAGAAAAAAAAAGCACTATTTTTCCTGAAAGCAGTGGGAGCCAGGCAGAGGAAGGGCTTCATCCGCACACCCTGATTCTTCCCATCCCTCCTGGCTTGTGTGCTGGTTTTGGGGTGCTGCTCCCCACCCAGTGCTCTTCCGACCACCCTTCCCGATGAGCCCGCGGGCTGAAAACACATCATGGTGCTCCCAGGATCCGTCTGGAGCACCCTGAGAAGCTCAGCAAGGTTAATTAATTTGAGCAGAGACTGAAGCCTAAAAGATGGGGAGCAGCACGGTGAAAGATGACGGCTGGCAAAAATCATTAGAAGCATCTTTCAACAATCTATATACTGTTATCGATCCTGTTATAGATCATGTTGCTTTCCCCTTTTTTGCAGGATCTTCTGGATCGATACAGCAAGTGCATTGAGACTGTAGCAACACATTTAAAACCTTATAAAAGGTTATTTAGTTGCTAACAGTGCAGCAGTTTCTGCAAAGCCTGCCAAAAGGTTACAGCTTTTTGGGCATCATAAATTACAGACGACAGGGAAAAAAAGTAAGTGCGGTTTTCTTTATTGTCTCAATGATGGATGGGCTCCTGAACAAGACACAAAATACATCATATCACCTTTAATGGGACCACATTTCTGTAGCCATAACTCACAATTTTAAAATAGAAAATGGTGAAATATGGCGTTGTATATTCCACTCCTGACATATTTATGAGTCCTTCCCTTCTTATAAATACAGTGATTGCTATTTCAAAGCAGCATGTCAGGTATGAGCAGAGCACAAACAGCTGGTGCGATTGAAAAATTATAGCCAGAGTTGGACGTTTTCAAAAACTCTCTCTAGCAGCAGTAAATTTACAATGTTTGCACTAACTGTTATTAAAACCAAATCCATATCTTGGCAACAGGAATCCAGCGCTCCGGACCAGCTGGAGTGACGGTGCCGCTGACAGCCGGGGTGAGCCCAGGGGCTGCTCCTGGGGAAGCATCACAAGGCCCTTCGAGGACCCCCAGCTCTGGCCGGGGGGATCCCACCGGGGAAGTGCCGGAGCCAGCGCGGTGCCTGCGGTAGCTGCGGGTGATGCTCGGTACTGGCAGAGCCAAGGGGCCAAACCTGTGGTGGGTGCAGGAGCTGGGCTTGCTGCTGACCCCGAGCAATGTGGAGCCCCCAGCCATGGGCAGCTGGGGAGGGAATGTGGGCTCCTGGGCATCCCTAAGGGGACAGAGCATCGTCCATAAGGGGATGGAGCATCATCCATAAGAGGATGGAGCATCAGATGTTAGAGGATGGAGCATCATCTGTAAGGGGATGGAGCATCATCCGTAAGGGATGGGGCATAGTCCATAAGAGGATGGAGCATCATCCGTAAGAGGATGGAGCATCATCTGTAAGGGGATGGAGCATCATCTGTAAGAGGGTGAAGCATCATCCGTAAGAGGATGGAGCATCATCTGTAAGGGGATGGAGCATCATCCATAAGGGGATGGAGCATCATCCGTAAGGGGATGGGGCATTGTCCATTAGGGAATGGGGCATCATCCAGCAGCCATCCCGTGGCCAAGGTGGATGTGGCGGGTGTCGGCTGCATCCCAAGAGCGGGCTGGCTCAGAGCATCGCGCTCCAGCCCTGGCCTCTCTCGAATGTGCACCTCAGTCCGTCAAGGCAGTTTAATGTTGCTCTAGAACGTGCCTCAGGTCCAGCGCCATTTCTGTATCATTATTTCCATTCATTCGGTGAGAGGGTTGTACTAGTAAATACCTTGTGGAAGGAGGAATCCTGCCAAGAGCCCTCCCGAGCATCACTGGCCCCTGGGAGCAGGGGGAATTCTCTGGCCTCATTTAGGCACACAAAAGGCCTCTAATTAGCTTTTTGTTTAGTCCGATTATGAATGTGAGTTTTGACCTTTCAAAGTGATTAGCTTTTGAAGCTAAGTAATCTGCATAACATCAGTTTCTAAACTACCTATACAATCTAGGACCAGACTTTCGGTGCTGTTTTTCACTCCTTTTCCTTGGGTTTCTTTTTTTTTTTATTACCAGCAGCTACAGCAAGCTGCCGGGCGCTGCATTTCGGTGCCTGGATGAGGCCCTGCCCCTGCCCATCTGCTCGGCTCGGCTGCAGCAGGGCAGGTCTCCAGCACTTCGGGGATTTGGGTGCACTCAGTTGTTTTGTGATTTGGGTTTTTTTTTTGTTTTCCCCCAGCCCTTCCCCATGGCATCCCACTGTGGTCCTGCTACCATCACCAATGCGTGGCTCACCCCAGCTCCTCAGGACCTCCTAGTTCCCCAGTAAAGCCCAGGGTCTTTCCAACTGGGAAGTCAATCCATCCTTCCAGCCATCACCGGGACACAGGAGCAGCACCAGCCCCCGCTGCCGGCACGGACACAGCCAAGGTCACCATCAGAGGCACCGGGAACCATGGGCTTTAACATGTTCTTTGTAGTAGCTAAATTCAAAACTCTTTATCACTGATTTACATTCCTTTATCTGAGCAAAGCCCTCCAGAGGTGCATTTTATTACCCTGGATTATTAAACAAAAACTTCCAGATAATGAGGCGCTGGGAGCTCCGCTGCTGGTTTCGGAGCAGGAGCCCGGCCGCCGGAGCCTCCTGCGGCTGCCGGTTTATCAGCCCCTTGCCGCCGCGCTATCACGACGGGGCTGCGAGATCGATTAGCCCGTCCCGCTGCGAGAGTCCTCTTGTGTCTCCCTGGCCTGTGAATAATAGGAGATAAATAGTTGCTTTGGATAAGTCCTCTTGCAGAGCATCTCCTGGTGCAACAGCCTGGGGCTTAGGGGGCTTCATGGGAAGGCAGAGCGGGGGAAATCGAAGCTTTTGGAGATGATAACAGCCCCTCTCGCCTTTCCTCCTTTGGGAGAAAAGGGGGATGAGGGCTCAGCGCAGGACTAAGACCAAGGAAACCCCGACTCTACGCTTGGCTCTGGAGGAAAGCCCTGAGCAGCTGGAGGCAAAGCTGTGTCCATTCCCTGCCCACCCCAGCTCCCTACATCCCTCCATCCCTGGCTGCAGCTTTGGGACCAAACACCCCCAATAATCCCCCCGTCCCCATCCCTGTGAGACACAGCCTGGCCACCCCCGTCCCCCGAGTCCCCTTCCTCCCCAGACCCCCCCTCCCCAAACCAGCGCCTGTAATATTTTCTTTCCTGCACACATGCAGGACCTCGGCGTTGACTGCTCTGGTTTATAACATTGCTGTTTCCTGGCCTGGCTTTATTACATCTGCTCTTTGGGGTATGGTGTTATAAATTGGGTATGTGATGACGTGTAATCACTAACTGCAAAGCCAATACATTTTCGCTGCAACAGCAGCAAGACAAATAAAGGCGAGCAGGAGAGGCTGGCGAGGCTCTGACAAAGGGAGATCTACGCCCCGGCACCGCCACAGATCATTTAAAAATCTGATTGGGGGTTGAAAGCAACGTTATCCCGATGGTGCTGGCTTCACTGGCCGGGAGACCGGCCCTTGGTTTTGGGGTGGGTTTTGTTTTTTTGCTGAGAAGCCCAGCTGCGTCTCCAGCTCTTCTCTGGGATGCTCGGGGCCCAGCATGGCTGAGGATGGTCCTTGTCCATGCTGCCCCAGCAGCGCAGGAGTCGAGGAGCTTCCTGGGCAAGAGCCAAAGCCAAACCATGTTGTTCCATGGTGCTATGGGCTCGGTTGCCGCAGGCTGGGCAATTCTGGGAGGGCAGAGCCCTGCCTGCCTGCTGCCCACTGCCACACGAGCCCCGTATCCTCACTGACCGGGCTCTGCTAGGTAAGGACCTGGCACATCCCTGCCCCTTCCTCCTGGCAAAGAACCTGGCACATCCCTGCTCCTTTCCCCAGCAGAGCGGGACCTTCCAGCCCCTCGCCCCACATCCAGCTTGGCTGCTCCAGGTGCTTCATCCTGGGAGGCTTCCTCAGCTCCTGGGGCTGGAGGGTAGTTTAAACCAACCCAGACTCAACCTGGTTCTTGATCTACAATTTGTGTCCACCCAGAAATAGTTTCCACAGCTCAGGAGCGTGCCTGTGCTTGGCGAGCCATTGGAACGCCTGGTGCCTGCGCCGGCTGAGCCTTGATTCTATGAGGCTGAGCTCTGGTGCAGGGTGAGCTGAAACTGGCCCCAGGACTGTTGTCCTTAGTAGCAATAATCACTTGTGCAACTGTGCAAATGTGGCTGGTGAAGATGGGACGGGTGATAAATGGGAGGGAGTCAACCAGCTGCAACTTAAGATGTGCCTGTATGCAGCTGCACCGGTTTATCATGATAAATGTCATCGGAAAATCAATTCTCTGTGTACTTTTGGGAATTACAACTATCATTTTGGTGTGATTTATTTTCTGTATAACACGGACAAGGGCTCTTTGTTCATCATTTTGAAAGTTCATTGAAAATTGCTTTGAGTTCTTGGTTTTCTGCCGTGACACGGCCAACGGGTCTCTGCTCTCCTGTGAAATATGGACCGAGGCAGAGGGAGGCCGGGCCAGGTGCTCTGCCCCTTCCTCGTCCTGCTCCTGCAGCTGTGGAGGTCACGGGGAGCTCTGCAAAACCTTGAAGAAGGCAGTGTTGGTGGGGACATCTCTGGGCAAACAGCAAAGGGACGGCTGGTGATGGCCCCAGCACCCGCTTCTTCACAGGAGGAGCAGCGCTGGGTTGGACTTTCTTCTGCCGGCGCGGCACTCTGGGACCGACCTTCCCTTTTTCTTTTCCATGCCACCCACCAAACCTGTTTGTCCTGCCATGCTGCTTGCCAGGGAGGCCGAGAAACTTCCCATGCTCCGAGTACGGAAGTCCCATCTCCATCTTGTGTCAGCGCTCGCACCGGTGCTGGTAGGAATCGGCACCCGGGTGTCCTCCCCACCCCAAACCTCTCCCTCCTTGCCGCCATAGCCGGAGGGATGGGGCTGGAGGTCCTGGGGGATGCAGGGATGGGGGCTCACCCTGCGCCAGGCTGGCTGGAGAAAGAGCAACTGAAAACCAGCCGAGTTCAGCTTGTTTATCTGCGAGCGCAGGGAAAGGATCGCTTTTTATAAACACACGGGGGGTAAACACCAGGCAGGGGGCTGAGCTGTTTAAGTTCAAGGACAATGCTGGCACAAGGACAAAGGGGATAAATTAGCCATGAAAAAAGATGCAGGCTGGAAATGAGAAGAAAGGTTAAAATCACCAGGGGAGTGAGGTTCTGGAAGAGCCTCCTAAGCAGGGGGATGGAGGGATGGAACTGCCAGTGCTTCCAGGATGGAGCTGGGTGCCTCTCTGGACAGGACACTGTGGTGCTGCTCCCTTAGCGGGGAGCCCTGTGCCGAGGCTGTGCCAGGGCTGGGGCCATCCATGACCTCTCCCATGGAGAAAGGTGGCAGAGCTCTCCCAGCAGTGCTTAGCCTCAGTCAGACACTCCATTTTTCATCTGGGCACCTTGCTCCAAGCCAGAAGTAGCCCTTGGGTCTTGCTTCCCGAGCCTTCACTGGCAGTGAGAAATGCTCTTTGGTCTACACACAGAAACCCCTTCCCTCCTCCCAGCCGGCATGGGGAAGAGTTGGGACTTGAAATGAGGGCAATGTCCATCCCTGCTGCTCTATGTCTCTCCAACAACCCAACTGAAGGGTTTTCACCAGCCCCGGCACTTCCCCTCTGTCCCCCCCGATGCTCCTCGGCGAGGGGCTCTCGCTGCCTCCACACCACGGCCTGCGCTAGTATTCACACTGGCTTCAGCCCATGGTATTTCAGTAAAGTTCAGGAAAACCATCGCTATATAAATCTCCCAACTGCTGGGCAGTTCAAACCTATTGACCCATAGCCCTGGAATCACACCCTGTGAGGAGAAGAGCTTCCTGGGATGTCCGGGAGGGATGGGCGAGGAAGGGAACCCTATTCCTGCCCAAAAATGCATCCCCAAAAAACCCTGGGCATATAGTAGCGCAGCTTTGGAGGCCGCCCAAGGCCTGATCCGGCCACCTTCACCCACCTCTTGGATGGGCACCCGGTGCCGGGCTGCGTTCCCAGTGCCTAAACCCAGCACATGTGGGGTTTTATGGCTGTTTATACCAGGTGTGCGCTTCGGCGGCGCGGGCTTCAATTACAAGGAGGAAGAAATGCGCTCGGTGGTTTCTGCGTTACGGATTGGAGTGCAAACCTCCAATAAATCACGGGGGAAGCAGTTGACAGTGAGCAGAAGCTGCCATGGCCGGGAAAGCCAGGCCACGGTGGCGTTCCCACCGCCGGGACCCCGCCGGGCAGGGGCGAAGCGAGGGCCCCTCGCCCCTAGTGCTGCGTGAGGTGCTGGTGTGCCCAGGGTGGAGGTTTCTCCTGATGTTGGGATTGCTCGCAGGGCATGGAGGGGAGGAGAGGAGCAGCACCATGTACTTCTGGCTTGCCTGGACCACACCAGCCCCAGTGCTGCCCACCCTCTGCTCGAGGATTGGGGTGCCCGGGATGCTCTGTGCTCGCCCGGGCTCCTCCCGTGCCCCATCCCCTGCCCCCAGCCAGGCTCTCTCCTCGGCTCCCTTCTGGTTTTCATTACCCTCCTCTGAGCCCAACGCGAACAGCCTAATTTGGAATAACAGCCGAGTGAGTGCGAAGGGGAAAAAAAATCCTGCACTCGCTCTTTTCCTGAGCTAATCCCCTGACAAATTCTGCGCAGCCCTGGCTGTGGTCTTGTTCCAGAGATGCCCCTGATTGAAATGGAAATACTCCCCGATCCTCTCCCTTAAAGGAGAAGCTTCCTTCTGTTTATAAAGCCTTCCAGAGGGGGTTTTACGGTTTTATTTTAATGGCTAGCCTTCCCTAGGAATGTGGCAGCTGGCTCAATAGCTGCAGGAAACATCGCTGCCCATAAACCCCCTTCAGTCAGAGCCCACTGGCTGACATTGTCATGAAACGAAAATATTCCTGATGCTTATCAGGGGCCCACATCAAAGGCGCTCAGGCCATAAATCTCCCAGGGACTGTGCCATGGAGCCCAAATAAAAGCAGCTCTCTGGGTTAATGGGTGTCCAGAGAGGGCCCGTGGCCCCGGCCCCCTGTGGGAAGGGCAGGGGGGGTTTGGGCTGGGGCCAGTCCCCCCAGCAGAGACCAGCACAGCGTGGCCAGTGAAGGCTTTTGCTGGGCTTGATGAGGGGACAGCCCCGAGCTCATTCCTTGGTGCAGGTTTGCAGCAAATTTTTGTGCTTTCCAGGTGCTCCGCATCCTCCTGCCCTTCTGCTTCCTGGCTACACCCAGACGCAAATGAACACGGGAGCTTCATCCCGGGGTAAAACCTTTTGGGTTCTTTCCTTGGCATACACAGAGAGACAGCTCCCACCTGTCCAGGCTGGCTGCGGTGCCAGGAGATGTCCCGGCTCTTCCCAGTGCTCCCTGCCCCAGCGACACAGCTTGCAAAAATGGTCATTATTTCATCCCTAACTGGGGAAAAAGATGAACTTTAAAAACAATAAAATAGGATGCACGTGTGAAAGTGTGCAGGGTGGCAGAGCTGAAGCGCCGCTGCCCAGGCAGCCTGTCGCTGCAGCAGCAGCCCCGGGGAGCCGGGAGCAGGGCTCGGGGTGACCCTGTCGTCCCCAGGCCTGGGCAGGCTGACAGCACATTATGCAGCTTGCCTATCTTTTGTTGCAAGTTGGAGCCAGGAGTATTCCTGCAGATCATTTAGATTCAGGTAAATCAGCGTTTTCCAATCCCAGGAGGATATTTCCCACCAGTTGGGCTGCAGGGTCACCTCCAGGAGCTTTCAGCGGGGTATCGCTTGCTCCGTAAAGACCTTGAGTGATGGATACTTCGTCTCACAGGTAAGTTGTTCCAAAAGTTAATTATCTCCCTGGTTGCTCACTTGGGAATTTAATCATGCTCTGCTGAACTGACGCCCTTACGAACAATTACGGAAGTGCCCAAAGGGGAAGTTTCTATCTCACCCCTCGTTATGCCCTGACGGCAGCAGGATTTACATCCTTCCAGGCAGCCAGGTGCCCGCCCCGGAGAGGTCCTGCCCTTGCTCTGTCCAGGCAGGACATCCCAGGGCTGCCTCGGCCACCGGAGCCTCTCCCACACGGGAGGCATGTTCTTTCTATGTGGCATCTTTTCCCTCCCCGCCAAGCAGGGTGAAGAAGTTGAAGCCTTGATGAACACGGTTTAAAATGCAGAAGCTCTCGGAGAGCCAGACGCTAATGTGACATCTCTCTCCAGCACTTGCCATTCCCCCCCTTCCACGGCTTTGATGTTAACTTCTTACAAGCTCCGAGACGGCTGTAGGATTTGATCAGTAAATCATGCATGTTAATAGGGAGATGGAAAAGAAATGCAAGAGGTTCCTCTCTCCCCAGAAATACAAGGGGGTAAGTGCAGGCTGTGTGCCCGGGGCGCTCCAGCCGCTCTCCTACTCTCTTGGGATGCCTTGTCCAGCTCTTTTGGGATGACGTCAACCTTCGACGCCTGTATGAGAGGGTTATTCCTTGGTCAGGAGTCCTCAACAAGAGCTGAAACCAGTTTGACCACAATTTTAGCATGTGGTTCTTGTCTCTCTTCTCCTCCTCCTTCCAAACTAGGTTAGTTTCCCCTTGGTTCTCAAGGGAGTGCTGGTGATGCTCAGGCAGGTTTGATATTTAGTCACTGCACCAGTGTTGGATGGGCCTTAATTATTTATAGCTTTCCTATCCTGTTTTCTCAAGTCAGTTGGGAAGAGGTGACAGGTGAAGACTTCTTGTAGCAGATGCTTATGAGGCGGGTGAGGTGCCTGCCGCTCAGATGAGAAGAAAAGAAAAAGTGTCTTCAGCAGGAGACAAATGACAAAGCTACACAGGAGCTGCCTCATTTAATAGTCAAGGAGAAGGGAAAAAAAAAAACCAACCCCACCAAAGTCTCCAGAAAAGAAACACATTCCTCCAAAGCAGCCGGATGCTCTGGGGAGCAGAAGCCTCCCCTCTGCACGCGGAGCCCTCGTTCAGGGGACGAGAGCAAGCGGTGCCAGAGCCCGGCAGATGGTGCCGCGTGTTCCTCCAGGACACGACGGCCGATGAAGAGCCCCACAATAAGGCGGTAATTGTGTCCCCATTAACGACGCGTGTGCTTGCCCAGGATGGGGAGCAGCGAGGGCGAGCTCTGCCCGCTCCGACGCCGCAGCGAGGGGCTTCGCTACGCCCGTAATCCTGAGTCCTGCTCCCGGCTGCTCCTGCCACTGCAAGTGTCAAGCTGATTATTTTAACCGCATTAGATCCTTGTTCATTAACGTGAACTAACCGCCTAAACATTCCTGGGTAAATGAGCTATTAGGCATAGGGAGGAGAGGAAAACCACCTTGAAAGCATCACAAAATGATCGCTGCTGGATGTGGGGCTCCGTGATGGCCCGTCCAGCCCAGCCTGCAACCCTGGGGCAGCCCCTCTTGGTTAGTGCCGTGCTCGTGAGATGAGCTGTGGGGCAGCGATGAACTCCCAGTACCTCCCAGCTGCCGCCCGCTCCAGGTATGACACACACACAAAGGTACCTTTTTATAGGTAGGAAATTATAGGTGCCATGACTTCAAAGGGTTTTGCAACAAGAGCTTTCCCTTTGATAAATGACAGCATCATTAATGGTGATTTATTACCCGGGCTATTTCAACAAACAGAAATAACCAGTTTCTTTTCATTTGGCTTGGTGGGTTTTTTTGCTCTGGGCTACCCAGACATCCAAGGTGGCTGGTAACAGCTGTTTTACTGCTGGTAAGACATCTCATTTATTAACTTGTCATCATGTGTCATAAAGTTTAGCAAAATGCTGGATGATTGTGTACTTAAGCTAGGTAATTACCCCATTATTAAAGCTGCCTTCTTTATTTATTTGCTCTTCTGGTGGTTTGTTCCTACCTTTGCTCCACAGACGGCCTTAGTCACAGGGCACAGAGATGCGCTGCCTTGTAATTATTCCATGTGCTGACTTCTCCTCTGCTCTTAGAGACATGAAAAGGGTCCCTGGCAGCTGCCACTGGCTCACTGGTGACGAGGACCAAGCCGCTGCATCTCTTGGCTGGTGCCTGGAGAGGGGCTGGGATGGTGCTCAGAGAGATGTCGTGTCCTGGAGCTGCATCTGACCCACAAACATGGTTGTAACACCAGCAAAACCTCGCCACGATAGCAGCAGGGAAAACCACACGTGCTGAAGGTACCAAAAAATGAGCAGATGTGGCACTTTAGGACATGTTCTAGGGGTCAGGGATGGGATGAAGGTTGGACTTGATGATCCTAGAGGTCTTTTCCAACCTCTGGTTCTGTGATTCTATCCCAAGAGAAGGGTCTTCTATCCCAGGGAGGCCGCGGCACGGGGTTCCCTCCCTAGCTGGTGGTGATCGCCGTACAAAGCTTCGCTGTTGTAACCGCACACGCCACGCCAAGCTCCTAATTAAACTCCCCGAGATGCGCCGCGCGCGCGGAGACAAAAGCAGATCCACACCTTGATGAAGGAGTTGCCCAGACAGAGGAGAAAACCACTGTTAGGGCAGAGATGCTAATTGCCTTGGGAACTCCCAGAACTCAGGTGCACGTCTCCCAGGAATGTCTGGGAGCCTGCCCGGGCACGTCTGTGCCCTCTCCCGAGGAGGGTGAGGCTCCGCGGGCACCGGCCTGGGGCGACGACGGCAGCACCGTGTTCCCAGGAAAAACTGGGAAGCTCCAACCTCGCTCCCTTCTCTCCTCCCATCCAAACCAGCAGTTTGTCGGTGCTCTACCAACACGGAGCCGCCTGGGTAAATCCGACTAACAAACATTTTATACGAGGTTAAACTTCTGAAACCGCCCAATAACCGACTATTATCTGGGCAAACAGGAGCTGCCTCAGCCCAGGCAGCATCTGCTCCCGAGCCTGCAGCGAGATGCCAGCAGGTCTTCAAGGGAAGATGCAAAATCCATCGGGGCAAGTGCCAGCAGACTGGCTGCCTCGCAGGGGTTATCTATTCCCAACCTCTTCTCCTAAATCTGGCCTCGCTTCTGCAGCACAGCCCTCTCTGTCCTTGCCCGGCACAGGGAACAGGGCGATGCCGGAGCTGCCAGAGCTGCCCCTGCCCCTCAAGCCTTGTCTGCTTGGGAAATCAGAGAAGATTTTATGGTGCTGCAAGGGAGCTTCGGCAACTCGCTCCCGTGTGGGGGACCGGTGTCACCATTGGCAGGTCCTCGCAGCCAGAGACTCCCCTGAAAGCAAATTTTACCTCTTCCTTTTATATTCTCCAACATCAGCCAATATTAAACCAGAGCGAAATAATTACCGAAAAAAAAAATTAAAAAATATTCCTTGCTACCTCACACCTCTCCCTGGCAGGGCCATGAGTGCTGATCAGAGAATTTCACCCATAAATCCATCCCTCGCACGGTGAGAGGTTTTATGTTGTAATTAACAAGTGGCTATTGCACAGTAATTACAAAGAGGCTACGATTCCATTTCCAGAGCCGCCCAAGGTAGAGCGAGGGGCTTTCTTCAGGCGAGCATTTTGTTTAGGGCCATCCCACCTCGGAGCACCTTGGTCAGGGGGGTCAGGACACACAGGTGGGAGGGAAGAGCTGGTGGTGCTCCATGAGGATAAACCCCACCCTGCGCCATGGGCCAACACCTACACGTCTGTGCACAGCGCTAAATACCAGTTCCAAGGGATTAGGAGGAGGTTTGGTAACACGGAGGCTTTGTGCAAGGAGAATTGCACCCAAGAGCTCGGAGCTGGAGCAGCAGCGCGAGCCAACGCTCCCAGCCGGGGCCAAGGGCTTCAGCCAGGCTGGGGACACGGCAAGGGATGGCTTTGGCTCCGTGTAAGCGGGCCAGAGGATGAAGTGAAGCAGTTTGGGCTCCTCAGGGTGGTTTGTGCGCGTGGAGCTCAGGGAACGGTGCTGGGGACGGCAGAAGTCCAGCACCACAGAAACCCCTCGTGGCCCAGCAGCGAATCTCCCCGTTTTCATTTATTAAAATAGCATTTTTATCACAAAGAGATGCTAAAAGTGAAAATGGATGAAATACATTTCACATCCCACATCGATTTCCTGCGATATTTACAACTGCAGAGATATTGATCTCCCTGAAGTGCCGGATGTGCTTGCTCGTTACGTACGACACTTGCAGTGAGAAAGTATTTTTGGCAAGTAAAGCACCAAACCCCACCACGTCAATGCATCCAGGAAGGCTGGGTGTCCATGGCAGCACTGTCCCCAGCCCCACTCTTGCTGCTATCGGCGTTTTTGGCCCTTCCCTCCCGCTGCACCGGGTGATGGGAGGCAGGCGGGTACCACTGCTGCTCTGTGCCACCCTCATCGGGGTGCCGGACACCCTGTGTCCCCCCCAGCACCCTCCCTCTGCCAGGGTGGGGATGGGGATGGAGACCTTAGCTCATGATTCCCCACTCAGGGGAGCATTTCCTTGGAAGAACTCAGATTCTGCCATTTTATGCGGCATTCAATATGCCGCTGGAGGTGAGCACGGTCACCAGAGCTGATGGCCGGGAGGAGGGGAGCAGGGAGACCTCAGCGCTGCTGTTCCCCACGCTGCAGAAACTCTCAGGTTACTCAAACCCCCTTTTTTCAGCTGCCTCCTGTCCTCCAGGAGCCGGGAGCTCCCCAAGGGTGGTGGGAAGCCCCTGGCCACGATGCCTGACACAGCTGGAGGAGACCTTCTCCCACCTCCCTGTGCTGCACACATGAGACCCAGCCAAGACCCCAGTGCCTTTATTCCCCATTCCAGCAAGCTCCTGCTAAAACCACTCTGGAGTTGCCCAGGCTCTGGCCTGGCTGTGGCACGGCACAGGGTTGCAGAAGGGGTGTGAGGACGGGACCCCCACCCCTCTTTTACCAGCCAGGCTTGCAGCTGGAAATGCCCCAGATCTCCTCCTGCATCTGCCTCTGGGGCTCTGCGCTCGCCCGCACTGCTGGTAGAAGCGCTGGCAGCCCCGTACCCCCGCTGCAGGGCTGGGGCTGCGCAGACGGTGCGTCAGGCGCTGCCGGGGCCAAAGAGCCGCGAGCATCGGCGCGGTGCGAGCCACGGCCGGCGGGTACCAGCAGCTGGGTGCTTCAAAGAGCACGCGGTGCTCCGCCGGTACTCGCCACCCTGGCAGCGGGGTTGGCATTGCCAGGTGGGCATCCCCGGGGCTCTGCCTGCGCCTTTATTTCCCTCCAAGTCAGCGGGAGGGTTGGCTGAGCCCAGCCCAACCCTTGGTTGGCCCAAGACCCTGTTTTTGGAGGGGAGCCTGGGGCTCGCTGAGCAGCGCGTGGCATCGCAGCGCCCCGACCCCTGTTTTCCCATGTGCCGGGCAGAGCATCGCCTCCGAACGCAGCTTCCAGGAAAGAGCTGGCGCGAGCACGGGCTGGGAAACCGCGTGGTGTAAAGTTTCCGGAGATCCCTTGTGCCGGTGTGTCGGCCCCAATTACATCAGTCAAGCTGCGTTACCCGGTTGACGGGCGCTAACGAGAAGTGACAGACGTGACGGGGAGCGGGCAGGCTCCAGGAGCGCCACTGCGGTCCCCAGGGACATGTCCCTCCCCTTCCCAGCGTGGCTCGGCACTAGATCTGTTCCCCTAGATGGGTCCACTGGCTGGCTGAGGCTTTGCCAGAGCTACCGCTCAGCCTCTACTCTGTGCTGCGCTGACGGGACCATCCTGGGGACTGGGGCTCTGCAGCCATGGCCGGTTGGCCGCGGTGGATCCGAGCCCATGAGGAGCCACCTGCTCTTCTTGTCAGAGCTTCAAACCGGGGCCGAAGCCAGGAAATCTGCCTGCGGCCGAGCCAAGGCTTCTCATGGTAGCAAACGGCTGGGGCACCGCTTGAGAAACCTGAAAGGAGCATGAAATGGGTGTGGGGGGGCTGCCAAGCATCCCTCCCCAAAACTCAGCCTTCCTCCGCCCCACTGAGCCCCAGGTACCACAGAGCCCTCTGAAAGGCTTGGCCTGGAGAGCTAACATAAAGGCACGGCATGGAACAGCATCAAGCCACCAAATTCAGCCCAAACGCCTCCCCTGTGGGCTCTGAAAACCCAGGGGTTTGCTCCTGGGCTGCTTTACCCCCCCGAGCCGCGGTGGCGAGAGCAGCGATGCCGTCCCTGCCAGCTCCCGCATGGGGTTGTTCTTGATGGGCTGAATAGGAAACAGGCTGGGATGCGTTTGAAGCTGCGTCGCTTTGTTGTGATCCCGTTGGCAGTGGAAATCTGTCAGTGGGATATTTGGCGCCGGGACGGCGCGGGCACATGCGCACCAAAGCGGGGCGATGAGGAGGAGCGAGCGGGGAAGGAGCAGACTGATGTGCCGGAGGGAAGAAGTGAAGTTTTCACTCTTAATTCCACCAATTTGACGGCCTGGTGCATGCCAAGGTCTCTGTGGGATGGCTGCAAGCCTGGGGACACCCTCCCAGGGCGCGGGGCAATGGATGATGCCCTTGTCCCCTCATCCCGCACAGCTCCATGCAGGAGCTGGGCAGAAACAGCTCATGCTGCTGCATCCACCTGGGGAAGGTCTTCTGGTCCCACCCAGACAAGCAAAAAGGGCCAAGAGCAACATTTTCCTGTGTCCAAAGAAGATCCTGAGGCTCTGGTGTGGCAAGTGCTGCAGCCAACGGCCAAAACCCAACCAGCAGCTCCCCATCGACACCCTCTCCCATCAGGAGCTGCCTCTGTCCCGCTCTGCCCCAGTCCACCCACCCTCACCCGCGGGTTTGGACCCCTATCAATCCTCCTCAGCCTTCAAGGTCTGCAATTATTGACATTTTGTTCCGACTGAGTCAATATTAACTTCTCAGGCCAATAGACAATAAATAGAAATAAGCAATGCACAGTTAAATATTGATTTATGATTATTTGGGCCTTTTGCAGGAGTTCCTCATGGGCAGGGCAGCTCTGAACAGGAGTGAGAGATTCGCTGCAAGGTTCAAAACACCTTGGAGAGGGTGTGAGGAGCGAGTGACGGCGGTAGCTGGCAGGGCCTTCTGACTGCCTGGAGAGCGCTGGGATCATCTTGCAGCTCTTAAAACACACTAAAAATGTTAAATCAAACGGATTTCACCACTTCCCCACGAGCAAGAGCTTGCAAACCAGCAGCGAATCCAGTTCACAGGTCATGGGGGGGGATTTGATACGTTCTGGGATTTTGAATGAAATTTGTAAGACGTTTGAAAGAATTGCAGAGAAAATTGTGAAGCCGGGCGAGAGGCAGCGCCTTTTCCGAAGGGAAAAACAAACCAAAAAAACTCCAAAGAGCAGGAGCAGAGACAACATTTTGAGGCCGGCCAGCGAGTGGCCTCGGCAGCTCCGGGGGTGGCTCTGCCAGGACGCGGAGGGGCTGGGGGAGCCTTCTTGGTGGTGGGATGGAGCCCATCACCACCCTATCACGGCTTGGTGCTCAGCCCAACCGCTTCTTGGTGGTGAGGGTTACTTTTTTTCCTTCTCCCCTTTCTCCCTTCCCAGCCCCGACATCAGGATGTTTATAAAACTCCGAATCAATTTGAGGCCAGGAGACGTTCAGCCGGGGAAGCACCGTGCTGATAGGGTCAAAGGCCCGTCGCCAGCGCGGATCATACACCCTGACGTATTAATTCAAGCTGTCAGGACCAATATTCGTACAAGCGCTCGGGGAGGTGCAGGCAGCGCTGCCCAAAACCAGGAGGCTGCTGTTCCGCAGCCCCCAGCACAGTGAGCGATGCCTGGGAGGGGGGAGATGCCCACGGCCCTCCCCACAGCCCCACGGGTCGGGGGCTGGACCCCGTGCATCCCCTGGAGCTGCTTGTCCCGGCGTTCCCGGCTGGCACGGAGGCAGATCTGAGGAGCTGCAGGAAGTACATTTGTTACTGGGAACGCTTTGATATTTCGCATGTGAAACGTCTGCGTGCTGGAGGAGCTCAGGCATCTGGCAGGAAATTACCATGAATCCTGTTTCTCTTTACAGTCACACACACGCCTCCTCGCTCTTTGCCTTCCCCCCTTCACCCTGCTCACCCTCTCTGCTCTCCTTCCCCGATCCAGACCCCAGAGAGGCTCCCACAAAACACCTCCATCATCCCTCTCGCTCAGCCTTGCTCTGCAGCATCAATCCTTCAGACTTGTAGAACATGTTTGCCGGGGGGCTCTGCAGGGTCAGGCTGCCCAAGAGCACCCGTCTGTGCTCTGCATTATCACGGCGGGGGTGCAGGAGAGGCATTTTGGGTGCCAGGCTAGGGTTTGGTCACCTTCCACATCTGCAGCCTCATGGCTCTTGGATATCGCCTCTGGTTTGGCTATGGAAGCACGGGACAGCAGCAGGGCTTTCCTGAAGAGCTGCATCCCATGCTGGGTACGACGTGGATTTTGGGGCTGGGGTTCCCCAACACGCCACTGGGCGCCGGGGGCTGCAGGTGGGCACAGACCTCACCCTGCTCAGCACCAGCAGCATCAGAAGCACACCCAAGAGAGCTCCGGCTTCCTTGATCCCGGCTCTTGATAGCGGAGCCGGAGGCTCTCCCGGCGGGATGAGCAAGAGGAAGCCTGCTTCCCTGCGCTCTGCCCGCCCGGGGAGCTTGGCCGTGGATCAGAGGAGCCGTGAGCTCGGCCACACCACAACGCCAGCTCCACGCTGGATTTTCATGTTGCCTCCTGCTCGGGAGTTATCGGGTCCATCGGGCTGCTGTCGGCCCGTTCCGCTCCCCATCGGCATGGCCCTTGCCAAAAAAAAAAAATTACGACTGTATTAAAGGATGTTATGACAGTAAACTGCAGATCGTGCCGTGTAAACACAGGTGGTGCGACACAGCTCGCGGGAGCAGGATCCGTCCCCTGCCTCGCCGCTCCCCGGGCTCTGAGCGGGGTCCACAGACCCCAGGCCCGAAGGGATGCGGGAACCCAGGCGGGATGTCCCAGAGCCCTCGGCGGGCAGGCTGCCCAAGGAGAGGGTGCAGAGACATCCAGCGAGGAGCGGGTGCTGAGGTGCAGTGCTCCCGGCACAGGGTGCGGAGCAAGGACCCCTCGCAGCCCCCAAGCACAGCCCCGTCGAAAACAACTCCCAACTTCTAACCCTGCCGATGAAACACCCGCAGGAAGGGCAGCCCCTCGCCTGCCGGCCCCCGCGCGACGAGCACAGGCTCCCTTTCTCCCCCTCTTGCTTTCACAGGTTTCATTTTGGCCTCAATTCCAGCAAGTTTACTGACAGATTACTTCATTTTAACTCTATGGCTTTCCTGTCTTGTGGGAGGCATATTTCTAAGTATCATATTTATCAAAAGGCCTGTGCAAAAACAAGGGCCAGAATTACTCTTTTGATGGTTCCCCCAATAACTACAACCACAATAAATTTTTCAGGCAGGAAAACTCGACCGGGGACCTTTTGTGCTGGGGGTTTGGGAGCGGGGTCCAGGCCCTGGGCTGCAGATCCCCCCCCGGCCTGGCCGCGCTCCCCCCAGCCCCGCACCGGCACATCTGGTCTCGCTTGCGAGGCTGGTCTTCCAGTTCCCAGGGGTGACATATTTCCCCCGCCTATAACTCTAAATCAGAGCAGCATTTCAATAAATCACAGTGAACACTTATTTATTGGACATAGTTTTGGGGCTCTTAAAGCACGGAAAATAAATTTAATGGAGCGTTTGGAGCATTTCTCCAATCTTTTGAGGGATTACTTGGGGAATTTGTCAACGGAGCCAAGCACAGCAGCTTGATCCAGAGAGATGGGAAAGAAATTATGGGAGATACTCTACAAAGGCCCAGGTGTACCCTAAATCACATCAAAAAAGATTAATGTCAAAGGATTGCTTGCCAGCAGAGTTGATTGGCAGCACCGCAGTTTATTTAATAAACTATCATTGTAGCCAGAGGGTGACTTTAATTTGAATTACATTTTCTTGTTTTGTCGTACGCCATGCCAAGCAATTTATTGAATACTGTAGCATACCTCTTAACCTCAAACACCGGGAGAAAAAAGAACGAAAGCCTTGAGAGCCCCTGGAAAACCTTGAGACAGCAAAAGCGGCTCTGCTAAGAGGGCAGGAGCTCCAGCAGCAGCTCCCTTTCTTCAGGCTCGGCTGGGAAGAGCTGGGAGCAGGAGTTGGTTGTTGAAACCATTGTCTGGGTTTCGGGCACCCAAAAGAGCTCGGGGAGAGGGCTCGGCTGTGCAGCTCCAAGCCAGCAGATAATGCTGCCTGTTGCTAACTCGCACCCAGGTTGGGCTTCAAAGCTGTCCTGGAATCCAAGATCCCCAAGACCAGCACGGACAGGGCATGGAGGCAGAGAAGCGGAGGCACCAGAGGTACTGGCAAAACTAGAAAGATCCCTGCGGATCCCCTGCGCTCCGCTCAGCCTGGTGCCGATGCCACCCTGGGAAAGCCAGCACAGAGCTCCTGCTCCCAGAGACCCGCTGTGCCGGCACCCACTGGGGACCTGCCTGGGCTTTGGTGGGCAGGGAGAAGTCCCCCAGCATCCCTGCGACCCTGCAGCCCCTCTGCGTGCGGGCAGGGGTCTCAGCCAGCACCCAGCACACACCTTTGGCCCAAGCTTTGGTGCTCATGGCAGGGGCTGAGTGAGCAGGGACCACGGGCAGGGCACAGAGACCCGATTCCCAAAGAGATGAAGGATTTTGCAATGATTTAAGAAGTCTTAGCAAGGTTTTAGAAATACCCCGGCTAAGGGGAGAAGAGCCCCCAGCCCACCCTTGCCGTGCCCTGCATGCACGGGCGATGCACCGGCACTGCCTAGCCCCTCCTGGCAGAAGCAGCAGAGGATGGACGGACAGATGGACAGCAGGGACCGGTTCACGAGAGCCAGGGGCCCGCCGACCCGCAGGGCTCTTAAATAATGTGTTTGTGCAAACAGACAAAGAAATCCTAACTAATAATAATCCTTGTTCCAAGATTATGATTGAGTTTTTCCCCTGTTCTGCTTGATACTTCTGCCAAAGAAAGAAAAATCCCCGCTGAAGTCTAGCAGGAAATCCAATAAAATTTCTTCAAAAGATGGGTTTGACATTGAAAAATAGCAAAATTATAAAAGTAGGCCTCAGAAAAGAAAAGGGGAGAGTTATTATATCTGGCACCTACCGAGGGCCCAAAGCTCCCTCTCCAAATGAGCCATCACAGATTGAAAGTGTTTAGCTTCCCGTTGATTAAATATGGTGAAGGACCCGAGGCGTGCCAAGCCTTGGGGATCGAAAGTTTGTTTTCAGTCAGAATGTGTTTTCAGTCAATGGAAAAAATGGTCGGCCTGTGCCGGGGTATGTAACTGAGAAGCCTCAGGTTTGGAGTGAGTAATGACTGCGATGCAGAAACGCGGGAGGGTTGTTAATCATCCGACCCCAGCCTCCGTAATTCAACTCAGCAACTCGCACGACTTTGCAAGTCTCTTTTTTTAGCCCTGCTCTTTTTTTAATATACAAAACCCCATGGTTTTTTGCCTTTTTCTTGTAATTTTTTTTTTCCCCCCCAAAGGGAAAGCATCGTCTGCTTGTACCATTATCCTCTCTCTTTGCTTTCTCCCAAGGTAAGCGGGTGCAGCAGAGCCGGGTCCACGGCACCGCTCCGGGCGGCTGCTCCACGGCACCTTTGGGGCCGATGCTCCCACATGAGCTGCACAATGGGATGGATGAGAATGGAGGCTGGGAAAAGCCAGGCAGGACACCAAGGACCATACAATGCCGGCAGCCCAGGGGGGACCTACCAGCTCCGGGCACACGCACCCTGACAGCAGGAACCATTGGCAAAGCTTTGGTGGCAAGAGCTCTCCTGGAGAGCACTGCAGGAAACCGCACGTCCCAGCAGGACAGAGGAGGCCATTGAAAATATCCCTCCTGCCTTTTTCTTTTGGCAGAGGAGGAACCCTTCCGGTGCTAGGCTGCGTGCCCGGCCTTGAGCAGAGGCTGCGCACTCATAACCGGCAAGAAGCGCACGGAGCACGGCCATGTCCCACCACCATCGTGTGGGTGGGTGGCAGCAGGGGGCCAAGCACCCTCCTGCTCACCTGGGTTTGGTGGTGACCTCAGGCATGGGCACAGCCCCTTCTCGGGTCGCCCCAGGACAGGCAGCAGCTCTGTGTGGCCACAGGGCTGCCCCAAAGAGCAAACATCCCCCTTTCATAGGGAAAATTCGGGCAGATGGAGAGGATCAAACACACCTCTGGGGTGGGAGGGACGAGCTCCGGGCTGAGCTCGAGTTCAGCGCTGGGTCAAGAGGTTGCTGGAGGGACCAGGGGACACGGGGTGGATGCAGCTCACATGGTGGCTGATGCATGAGGAGCCCATATCAATGGCCCTACGAATCCCTCCCTTGCTCCCCACGGCCCCTTCTCACCCACCCGCTTCCACCCACCCCTTTCTCAGCCCTCGCGAGGTGCCTGACTTTATTCATTAACCAGGTTTGCGGGGCTGCTTCTCATTAGATATCCAACAAATTCCAGGAAGACAGAACACCCACTGGGCCTAAATGAAATTAGAGAACAGAGCACTGCTACAAGTGGTTTAATTCAAATTACAGCAAGATATTATCGCCAACTGCAAGTGCTCAGAATCATGAGTCAGACCCCCACAAGGAATGAGATGGGCTTGGAAAAAAAAAAAAATCCTGACTTGTTAAGTATATAATTAACTTCGGGGTTATTTTTATTTACCTTCCAGTTTTTAGCCTTCAGGAGTCAAATTTTTGAGTTTGCCTCAATGAGGATTGGAAATAGCTTAAAATTAAAGAGGGGAGGAACTAAAAAAAAAAAGAAAAAAGAAAGGAGAGGGATGTGTCCACATTCCCATGACTCCAGGAGCTGGGGATTTAAAATGACATCACGTGTCACAGGGACTTTGACAACCATCCTGGAGCCAGGAGCTGTGGCAACCACAGGTTCCACCTGCCCAGCCTGCAGAAGAGCCAGGACCCTGTGTCCCCACACGCTGGTGTTAAGGGTCACCACACTAGCGACAGCATTTGCTCCTGGAGTCATCTCCTCTTGGGGCAAAAGGGGTTTTTGCTGGGAGAGGGATCTGCCCAGGACACGACTGGAACAGCTGGAGCCGGCGCAACATCATGAGACTCTCAGGAGGGCACACAACAGTGGGCAGTAAACACCTGGGGAGCCCAACCAGGGTCACCATGAGATCCCAGCTCCACCAAAGAGGCCAGAGGACACACCCTAGGAATCTGCTGGGCAAGGGGTGGGTTTCTCAGCAGTCCCGAGCTGCTCACGCAGTCTCAGAGCACTTGTCCTCAGCTGATTCTTGTGAAGCTGAATTGGCCAACCCTCCTCTGCTCCCTGCCTCGGGTTGTGTCTTCCCCTGCTTCCGCTGAACAGATAGTACCCTGCTATCTTTCATTGAAACATCATGTCCAATTTCTCCCTTGATTAAACCCATATTTTGCTTGGCTATAAGTCAAACAGAAGAGGGCCGCACTCAAGTGAACTAATCTGGGTTTACTTGCCAGTAGGTAATTTGATAGACAATTTGGCAGGCATCCACTCTAGAATTAAGCAAACCTGAGCAATAAAGATGTAGGAAAACAATCCTGAAAAGCCATAATGAGACATCTAGTTTCATTCAATAGCAACTTGTTCCACTCACATTTCTGCTGATGCTCAGGACTGCGGTGCCCGTGCAGGGGGGCACACTCAGCTGGACCTCCATCAGGTGGGCAACGCAGAGACCAGGGCAGAGCAGCAGTCCAAGCTCTCCTGATGTGGTCCTCAGCAGAGATCACCTCTGGGTACGGCAGGCCAGGTCCTGGGCCCAGGTCAGCCTGTGGAGGAGAGAGCAGGAGGGTTTGCTGAAGACTCAGCTGTGAAGAAACACCTCAAGCGCCTATAACATAGGACCTTTGCCTGCAGTTTGTAATCACCCCCATTGCTGTATTTTGCCACCCTACCCCTCTGAGCCTCTCCAGACCTGCCCCACAGCATAGAATCATAAATCATTTTGGTTGGAAGAGACCTTTAAGCTCATTGAGTCCACCCATTCCCCCAGCGCTGTCAGGGCACCACCAAACCATGTCCCTCAGCACCACATCTCCATGGCTTGGAAACCCCTCCAGGGACGGGGACTCCACCACTGCCCTGCCCAGCCTGGGAAACCCCTTGACAGCCCCTTCTGTGAAGAAATTGCTCCTCATGGCCAACCTAAACCTTCCCTGGCACAACTTGAAACCATTTCTTCATGTTGTTATCAGGTCCTACCAGGTGCTTCCCCAAAGCCATGTGCCCACCAACCAGCTGGGTTTTGAATGATCTTTAAAAGCCGCCTCCATCCCCACCACAAGACAGTGCATCCCTGTGCCAAGCAACTGCAGCTGTACCGCCCACCCTTGGCAGAGCATCCTCCTAGGATCTATCCCTGGAACCATTCCAGGGTGAGGTTGGCCAGGGCTCTGAGCAACCTGCTCTAGTTGGAGACGTCCCTGCTCAGTGCAGGGGGTTGAACTAGATGAGCTTGAAAGAACCCTTCCAACCCAAACCATTCTATGATTCTATGACCCCCTTAAATCTTTGGGGTCTTCCAAAAGAAGGTGGCAGCAGCTTCCCCAGACCTGCTCCAGGTGCTGGCAGGCCTGGCCCCAAGTTAACCTCCACCTTGGGATGCCTCTTCTGCCTGGACAAGACTCTGTCAAGGGTAGATACATACATAGTGACCTCAGGGGAGGCAGATGGTGACTCTACCACAACATAAGACATTCCACCAAGCTGCTGTTACTGCCCCAAGTCATCTTGACCACCATACATGCAGTGTTCATGTTCCTGAAAGTCCAGCTTCCCCCCAGACCTGGAGTACAAGGCGAGGTCTTACCAGCACGCTGGCCATCTGGGAACATGACAGGAGCTGCAGCAGGGCAGGGAGCAAGTCCAGGGAGAGCAGAGCAGAGCAAAAGAAGGGCCCGTCTGCTAAGGTGGGAAGAGAGGAACACATCAGTAAAACGGAGGGTTTCCAAGGGAGGTCACTGTAGACAAGTTGCCAGCAATCGAGGTGGGTCGTGGGAGCAGCTCCAGCTCTGCCAACAGCCTGGCGAGACACTCACCCGTGAGGTTGTTCAGCAGCCAGAGACACTCCTGGACCATGAACGGGTGCTGCTGGTGGAAGCACTGCAGGATAAGGAAGAGGGCGATGAGCAGGCGCTCGTCCTGGACCTGGGCTTCACAGCCCGTCTCCTCCGCGAGCAGGTTGCTGAGACACCGCAGCACCGGGCAGACAAGCTGTGAGGGCAGGAAACACGGAGACCTTTACCAGACCGCATCCTCACAGCGATGCCCAGAGCTGCCAGCGCCCTGCCCGCATCTTACCAGCTCCAGGCCCTCAGGAGCATCTGGGGGGACTTCAGAAGCCAGGTCGAGCAGGAGCGAGGTGAGGGCAGGCAAGGCCCCCAGCGACAGCAACGCTGCGTTGGCTGTGTGGCTGCAAAGGGAAGTGACAACGCGGTTGGTCTCGGCGGGGGAAAACTGCTGCAGCTCTCGCCCACCAACAGGGCCTGGAAATTCAGAGTGCTCTCCTGAACCACCACAGGGCTTGTTTGAATAGCAGCTTGTTTCTGAGCTTACGAGAAAGTTTGAAAGCCCACAGAAAACAGATCTGCTGGAATCATAGGAGGGTTTGGGTTGGAAGGGACCTCAAAGATCATTGAGTTCCAACCCCTTGCCATGGCAGGGACACCTCCCACTAGACCAGGTTGCTCCAAGCCCCATCCAACCTGGTCTTGAACACATCCAGTGATGGAGCATCCACAACTCCCCTGGGTAACCTGGGCCAGGGTCTCACCACCCTCACAGTGAAGAACTTCCTAATTTCTAACCTAAATCTCCCCTCTTCCAGCTTGAAGCCAGTACTCCTCATCCAATTACCACAAGCCCTTGTAAAAAGTCCTTCCCCAGCTTTCTTGTAGGCCCCTTCAGATACTGGAAAGTCATAATAAAGTCTTCCTGGAGCCTTGTCTTCTCCAGGCTGAACAAGCCCAAGTCTCAGCCTGTCCTCACAGCAGAGAAGTTCCAGCCCTTGGATCATCTTTGTGGCCTCCACTCCAATAGGTCTTTTATTGTTGTCCCTCTTGTGTTGGGGGCTTCAGTGCTCCGGAGTGGAGCGGATGAGAGCGGAGCAGAGGGGCAGGATCCCCTCCCTCACCCTGCTGCCCACACTGCTGGGGATGCAGCCCAGGATGTGACTGGCTTCTGGGCTGCACTTGCACATTTTTGGCTCAGAATGGTCCGTGTGGGTCTGGAAACAACAGTCCCAATCCCCCTTTCAGTACCCCCACGATCCTTTGTGCTGAGGCTGCTGAGAGATGGCACCAGAGCAGCCACACCAGGGCAAGTGGAGATGGGGCTGGGCTGGGCCAACCCTAGAAGCGCAAGGATTCCGGGAGCTTGCCTTGGGGAGTACAGGGGACAACTCCAGGCATGGGGAGGTGGCTGGGGGGGTGTCAGAGGACTAGGAAGAGCCTCCTCCGGTCTATCACCTGCTACCACCCTGTCCAGGAACTCGGTGATCCCACAAACAGCGAGTGTGTGCTCAGACAGGAGAGTGGGAACATCCAGGATGGCAGGGAAATGACTTTCCAAGGGCAGAGGGAGATGATCCAGGCCTCCCAGAAGGACCCTGAGCCTTTGTGTCTCTCTGGCTGCCCCCAGAGAACTTGAAATGAGAAAAGCTTGTTTACCTGCAAACGATGTAGTGGAGACACCACGCAAACTCCACGGCTGCTCCTACCCCAGCCTTGAGGCCAGAGCAAACCAGTCGAAGCATGTGCTGGGGGAGAATGGAGTCCAGAACCAAACTGGTGGGAGAACAGCAGAGTTAACAGAGGCAGGGGAGACAAAAGCCCTGGCCACCGAGCAGGGAGCTGCTCTCCCCTGTACCGGGGGCCACATGCTCCAAACTCTACCTTGGAAGAGCTTCTTCCCTAAGGGCTGCAGCCTCAAGCACCACCAAGGCCCAGTACAAGCTCTCCTGCTCCATGGCAGGGCCTGGGGTCATGTTTTTGGCACTAGGGGCTGTCAAGCTCATTTTTTCCTTCTCAGGAGGAATACAGCTGGAATTTCCCCACGAGCCAACCCTGCTCATTGCTGTCCTTTACCAAAATACCAGAGCTGTCTGCTCAGATGAGGCTGAGGGAAAAGAGTCAAGCCTCGCGCCCTGATATGCCACAGAACCTCCATATTTCTGGTAGGATTCTGCTCTGAACTATTAGTATCACTGGGATGGGAAAGGCGTCGCTGTCCCCAGCACGCAAATACCACAGCAGGCCCCAGGGCCCATCCTGACGCAGGGTTAAGAGGCTCGGACTCACGGTATGATCTCTGTGGGGGCTTCCTTGGCTTGGAGGAGCTGCGAGAGGACGTAGCCCAGACCTTCCAGCACAGCCTCGTGTGGGGACTGCAATCAAAGAGAACAGAGCTAATCCCGCCTGACAGAGCCGGGGGATCCCCGGCTGATGTCTCTTGGTACCACCAAACCGAGCAGTTGAGCAGCACAGTCTCTCCAAGCCTGGAGAAGAAGGGGCACGGAGGGGTCCAGGAGTGATAGAGCAACCTGTGGGCACACCAAAGCCGAGCCGAGCTCCTCCCCACACTCCCACGGGCTGGAGCCCAAATGCAGCAGCGCTGCTGGGAGCATTTGGATCTACAAACGACAGCCCCAATAATGGAGAGCCCTTGAGAGACCCTCACCCGCAAGGGAGCAGCCCCTCTGCTGAGCAGCCTCTGCCCCTGGCCAGAGCTGGTAACTCGGTACCGTCTGCCAGGTCTAAAGAGCATCAGCAAAGGCGTTGTTGTCCTGGGACAGGGGGAAAGTGTGGCTGAGCTGCTTCACCCACCTGGATGCAGGAGGCCAGCACTGGAATGATGCCCTGAGGCAGAAGCTGCTTCCTCACGGCTTCGCTTTCTACTACCAGGTTCCCCAGGGTGTACAAGCACAGCTCCTGAAACATGCCCAAGAGACAGGGTCACCTTCTTTGTGCTCCTCAACAAGGCCCCGGGAAGCCAGCAAGAATTCTAGGTCCCAGCAGCTCAGGATTAGAGCCACACGCTTCCCTGAGTGGGGAAGAACCTATCTCTAGAAGGGTAGACATAGATGGATACTGGTGGACTCTCCAGCTACCCCATTCCCAGATCTATCAGCTTCAGTTGATCCTTTTTCTATCCAGCTCAGGTTGGGATCTGAACGCTTCTACCCTAGAGGTCCTTCAGGCTTCTAATTATTGCTAGGACATTCCCTTGAGAGCCTCTGAATTCCCCAGAGTTCTCCTGCTCCAGCTGCTGGCTCCTTCTGACAAAGTGGCTGTCCCTGCAGCCCAGCCTGCAGCTCCTCATTTCTCCAAGACCTTTAAAAACACCTAAACAGACTCACATCTAGCATTTCTACTTGACCCACCACACAGACACCAAAGGTCTGTCTAGGCTCAGCCCTTCTGAAGAAGCCAGACCACAAGTGTGATGACTCCACAGCCTGCAGACCCTGCTTCCCCGAAAAGCTTCGAGCTGAGGCTGAGGAACCCATTGCAAATAGGGCAAACCACTGTCCTGGGCTGTGGCAGGAGGATCTGCCTGGCACAAGTGTGACTTGGGAGGACTCAAGAGCAGCCTGCAGCTACCTGGAAGGACGTGCAAACACGATGGAATCAAACTCCTCTTGGTGTTGGGACAGGACACAGTGAAGGAGGTCTCCATACCACCCTCCAAGAGGGTGGCAGAGCCTGGCCCAAGCTGCCCAGAGAGGCAGGAGAGATTCCAAACCTGCCTGGATGTGATCCTGGGCACCCTGCTCTGGGTGAACCTGCTTTAGAAGGGGGTTTGGATGAGATGATCTCCACAGGTCCCTTTCAAGTCTTACCATGCTGGGATTCTGTGTAACTTCCAATACTCGGCCAGACACAGCCTCACTGCCCTGGGGTAGTACCAGGGACAGTCCTGCTCCAAGGGGAAGGCTGGACTGAAGACTTCCAGAAGGCCCCTTCCCACCAGCACTCCAATATGAGCCATGTTAGGCTAAGGCTGGCCAAAAGAGGTCAACACTCAACTGCCACCAAAAGACTATCAGGTGGCAGAGCCTTGGCAAACACAGGCACGGGTCTTACCATGAACTCAACACTGTGTCCTGAGAGGTAGGTGAGGAGATAGGAGGTCACTGGCAGACACGCCTCAGCCACAGCAGGGTCACTGGAGTGGGAGAGCTCGTGGAGACAGCGGGCTGCCTCCATCTGCATGTCAGCCAGGTTGCTGGTGAAGAGCCCGACAAGTGTCCGGATGCTGCCGTCCAGCCTGTGGAACCCAAAGGGTGCTGTCACCTCCTGCCTTCCCACCCTTGGCCACACACCAGCTCACCCCCACAACGACTGGGACAAAGGGCCACTCTGGACATGCCCTTAGTGACAGCTGTGCCGTGCCAGGCTGACCTGACAAACTTCTGCTGAGTCTCCTTGTTCTGCAGAGCCCGACGGAGGCGGACGAGGGATCTTTTCCTGTCATCTGAACCCTTCTGCACACCTCTGAGCAGCTCAAGGACCTATGTGAAAATTAAAACATGGGTGAGTTTCAAGCAGTGCCAGGGTTAAGATTTCACCCCATTAATCCTGGAGGCAAAGAGACCCAGAATGCAAAGATCATAGAACCATAGAATGGTTTGGGTTGGAAGGGACCTCAAAAATCTAATTCCAACCCCCCCCTGCCATGGCAGGGACACCTCCCACTAGGCACCACCTAACCTGGCCTTGAACACCTCCAGGGATGAAGCATCCATAACTTCCCTGGGGAACCTGTGTCAGTGTCTCACCACCCTAAGGTTCACAAAGAACCTTAGCCACCATGTTTCTCACCATGTCTGGCAGTGACTTGGAAAACACTCCCAAACCCACCTCCACCCAGGCTCATCCGCATGCCTAGAGGCTGGGGAACACCCCAGAGTCCTCCGTCACCACGGAGAACATTGCTCTTTACCTCATCCTCCGAGAGAAGGTCCGGGATGATCTCTGCTCCATCCTGCCCATCCTCCACTGTCGTGTCCTCCCGCAGAAGCCGCTTGCTGACCAGCTGCTCCTGCCGCCGGGCCTTCCTGAGAGCTGTGATGGCATCGGTTCCTATCACCACCTGCCTAGGTCAAGACGCTTTTCCATCCCACCAAAGAGCCTTGCTCCTTTGAACAGGCAGAACCACCCGTTCCTCCTTGTGTGAGGCAGGGCTGGGCACTCAAGGTGCAAAGCCAGGGCTGGGCAAACCTGCATGGAAGCAGGATGGAGGTGCAAGGACCAGAGCAGCCGCTCCGGGAGGGATCCAAGGCTGGCTTTACACAGGTGAGACCTTGGAAAACCCAAACTGCAGGGAGGTTGTTGAGGAAATGGGGCACCCAGGGCATGAAACCCTTATGGATTAAAACTAAAAAGGCTCTAAAATGCTTCCAGGAGTGGGCAGGAAGCGCAGAGATGCCAACCACCCTGCACACTCAGCGCCAGGCTCTGCTTGGGCCCTGCTGCGGGGCGGAGCTGGCGGCCATGGGGGCCCTGACACCCACGGCGGGTTCCACAAAAAACCCACCCTCAGCCCTGACACCTCGGCCCCGTCCTGCCGCGGTGCCCCCTCCCCGCCCTGGTAGGCCCCGGCCCCGACCCCGACCCCGGCCCCGACCTGCCTCTCGCTCCCGCCGCCGGGCCCGCAGTTCCTCCGTGCGGCCGGGCCCGACCCCGCGCCGCCGCCGGCCCCACATGGCGGCGGGAGCGGGAGGAGGAGGCCGGGCCGAGGCGGGCCCGGGGCGGGCGGAGCCGCGGGGAGGAGCCCGGGCCGGGGAGGAGGCGGAGGCCAGGCCGGGCCGGTGCGGGCCGGGCCGGTGCGGGGCTGGGCCGGCGGGCCGAGGTGTCGGGGGAGCTGCGGCCGCCTGCGCCGCGGGAAATGGGGCTCTGCTGTCCCCGCCTCGAAGCTCGGCTGGAGGGTCCCGGCCGACCCCAGCCTCGCCAGCCTGGGCGGGTGGACGCTCCGCTGGGTGGAAGCCGGGCTGTGGCCGGGCCCAGAGAGGGCTGGGGATGGAGTTAAATCCAGGTCATGGATGGTCACAAGCGTTGTCCGCAGGGCGCAGCGCTGGGACCGGTTCAGCGTCTTGATCAGTGATCTGGATGAGGGGATCGAGGCACCCTCAGTCTGCAGATGGCACCAAGCTGGGTGGGAGGGTTGATCTGCTGGAGGGTCAGAGGCTCTACAGAAGGCTCTGGCCAGGCTGGATTGATGGGCTGAGGCCAGTGGGATGAGGTTCGTCAAGGGCAAGGGCCAGGTCCCGCCCTTGGGTCACAACAACCCCTGCAACGCTCCAGGCATCACAAAATCACAGACTCGTAGGGGGCGGAACGGACCTCTGGAGATCATCTACTCCAATCCCCCTAGTTCCTCTAGGGCAGGTCACCCAGGAACTTATGCAGGTGGGTTTTTAAAGCCTCCACAACCTCTGTGGGCAGCCTGTTCCAGCGCTCTGTCACCCTCACAGTAGAGAAGTTTCTTCTCATGTTGAGGTGGAACTTCCTGTGTTCAAGTTTGTATCTGTTGCCCCTTGTCCTATCACTGGGCACCACTGAAAAGAGACTGGCCCCATCTTTCTGACACCCACCCTGCAGATATTTATAAACATTGATCAGATCCCCTCTCAGGCTTCTCTTCTCCAGGCTAAACATCCCCAGAGGTCTCAGTCTTTCCTCTTAAGAGAGATGTTCTGGTCATCCTCATAGCCCACTGGTGGACTCTCTCCAGTAGTTCCCTGTCCCTCTTGAACTGGGGAGCCCAGAACTGGACACAATACTCCAGATGTGGCTTTACCAAGGCTGGGGGAAGAGCAGCTGGAAACTGCCTGGCAGGAAAGGACCTGGGGGTGCTGGTCGACAGCTGGCTGAAGATGAGCCAGCATGTGCCCAAGTGGCCAGGAAGGCCACCAGCATCCTGGCTTGGATCAGCACTAGTGTGGCTGTGTGAGCTGGAACAAGCAGGACGAGGAACAACCACAAAACCATGGCTGAGATGCAAAGAGTAGATTTTTTCCTGTTCCCTCACAAACTGCAGGGTCTCCGGACTGAGGCAGGGATTTGTCCCCCTGGACTGGGCACTGAGGAGGCCGCCCCTCGAATCCTGGGGTCAGTTTTGGACTCCTCGCTCCAAGAAGGACATTGAGGGCCTGGAGTGTGTCCAGAGAATGGCAACGAAGCTGGAGAAGTGTCTAGAGCACAAGTCTGGGGAGGAGCGGCTGAGGGACCTGGGGGTGTTGAGCCTAGAGAAAAGGAGGCTCAGGGGAGACCTTTCGGCTCTCAACAACTCCCTGAAAGGAGGTTGGGTTGGTATCTTCTCGCAGGGACAGGACAAGAGGAAGTTGTCTCAAGTTGTGCCAGGGGAGGTTTAGGTTGGACATGAGGAACAACTTCTTCCTCGCTAGGGTTGTGAAGGTCTGGCCCAGGCTGCCCAGGACAGTGGTGGAGCCCCATTGCTGGAGGAGTTTGAAAGCTGTGAAGATGTGGTGCTGAGGGACATGGTTTAGTGGTGCCCTGGCAGTGCTGGGTTAGCAGTTGGACTTGATCTGAAAGATCTCTTCCGAACAAAACAATTCTATGATTCTAGGAGGACCAAGACCAGCCCTTCCCAGGGCAACCCCCACCATCCTGCTGCTGGAGGGAGCTTGGCTGGCCCTGCTGCATGGCCAGAGCCAGCACAACCATGTGGCCAGGTCGTGGGGAGTTCCTGGTGACCCTCTGCAGCGCAGTCACCAGTCACAGTGCTGGCTTCAGGGATGGGGTGCAAGGCCTGTGTGTAGGGACATAGACACAACTGTGCCCAGTGCAGGGGAACCAGCCAGAGGATGGAGTCCTCTGGCCTTGCAGAGCTGAAACCAGCCAGCCTCTGGGCTCAGGCAAGGTTCCTGCCCCCCTAGGGCTGGATTGCATGTTTGTTGAAGCCAAAAAAGCCCAGAAATTCAGCAGAAAAATGATACAACAGGTCTCAGTGTCCTGGGATCTTCCATGGCGGTGACAAGAACAAGGAAGTCATCACCCAAAAGATAGCTCCAAAACCACATCCACATTTGAAGTGAGGTGTGGCTGGCCACTGAGGAGATAGAAGATCTCTTTTTTCTGGTGGCCAGGAATGCACAGTTAAAAGGTACCAGGCCCAGACAGAGCTGCCAACCTCACCAGAAGCAAGGAGAACTTGGAAAGGCTGCCATGATTTTCCACAGCGCACACAGCAGCAGTTTTGTGTAACCTGAGCATGGAGAAGAGGAATCATGGAATTGGTGAACCCCTCTGTACAAGGAATTGCTCAAGGAAAGGCAGCAAAGCCATGCAGTGCTCCACCTGAGATGTCAGGAACGGGCAAATGAGCTGCAGTAGATGTAATGACCAAAAGCAGACCTTCCTCTCCTCCATCCCAGCAGTGTGTGGGACAGGCAGGTCCTGCCCCAGCTGTGGTCGCACTGATGGTGTCTCTCTGTAACACCACATGAACACCACCACCCTGGGAATTGCATCTTCTAGCCATGCTGTTCTTGTTGAAACCCTTTCTGAGATCCATCACAGGCAGAGAAATCCTTAGGGAGGGAAGAATCCCTGAAGGATCCCTTCCCTGAAGGAAGATCTTCCCAGATGCCTGGTGGTCTCCGCTCGCTGACGGACAGCGTTAGTGTCTTGGTGTAGGTGCAGCCATTAGCAGCCAAAGGAGCACAGGGCAAGCAATGTGGGTTCCTTGGCCAAGCCAAGTAGCCAGCTTGCCAAGGAAGCCAACCTTGGATGAAGTAGTGCCCTTCACAGCACTGGGCAGCGCACAGAGCAGATGAGGATTTGACCTGTCCCCAGGACGCAGGCATCTGGGAATGGTCTGGGTAGCGGGGGCGGCAGCCCCGTACCCTTGTGTCCTGTCTCCTGCAGGGTGCTCACCCTGTAGGAGAGCACCCGGTAGGCTCTGAGGCACAGCAAGCCCAGAGCACCTGGAAACAAAGGTGTGTTTGAGCTGGTCCCGAGAGCGTATTTAGGGCACCTTGACCACACTCCCATCCTTCCTAGGAAAGTGAGCAGCACTGGTGCTCAGACCAGAACCCTTCCCAGCCCGCAGCCACGGCAGCCACAAGTGCCTCTTCTTGCGGAGAAGCGAAGCAGAAGTGACTTGGGTGGTTGCTACATGACATGTTGCTTCCCGTGGAACAGCCAGCCCTGTCCTGCTCAGGAAGTCACGCAGCGGGAAGGGAGCCTGCCTCCAGGTGCTGGCTGGTGACGTTGTGGATCTCAAGGCGGGCAGGACGGGCTGTGGAAGCAGCACTGGCAGCGGGAAGACACCTGCAGGTACCGGGGTCTCATCCAGCTGGAGGTCTCCACAGGGGGTGTGGAGGCGAAGGAGAGTTGCTGAGCCCTTGCGGAAACTTTGGTGGCCCAAGCCCTGGATTTGGCACAGCTGGAGGAAGCAGCTGTGGGGCAAAGGAACGTTTCAGTGAGAGCCAGCTGGTGAGTCACTGGACAAACGCACCCTGCTTTGCGCTGCCATCCCAGCGAGGGGGACTTCATGTGAGTGCTGGAGGAGACATTGTCCCCAGGGGGGTGGTGAAGCCCTGCAACAGCACGGAGAGGTAGGGAGAGCTCTGTCCTAGGACGTTTCTGAGATGTGGCCAGAAAAAGCTGCGGCAGGTTAGGGCCGGTGCCAGCAACAGACCTGCTTGAAGCAGGAGGTTGGACTGAAGACCCCCAAAGACTCCTCACCACCAGGAGCTGAGTCAGCACATTCTTAGGAGGCTTTGCTCTTGGCTTGCTGCTTTTTTTTTTAGCAAACCTGTCGGGGAGACCGTCCCATCAGCCTGACTGCAAAGCGATACTCGGTGCTGACAGGGACACCCCAGAAATGATTTTCTACCTTTCCCTCCGAGGCTGGTAGTGAATCAAATCGTTGAGTGAGAAGAAGGAAAATATGAAGTTCTCTGTTGCAATTTCCTGCCCCAGATTACAGAGCGCAGCAGACAGAGAAGCAAACAGAGCTGTGGCTCTCCGGTCCTGTGGCCGGGCTGATCATCCGGCCTCACTGTCCCTACCTCGATGTTTCTAGTTTCTCCTGCTCCATGGGGTTTGCTGATCGCTTAGGAACGGGAGCTTGCAGGAAAGCACAGAGCCTCTTCCTGCCTCGCTGGAACCCTGTTTTGGGGTGGGGTGAGACCAGTGCCACCAACTCCCTGCCAGCGGCACAGGTGGAGCTTTGGGGTGTTCCGCTGGTGATTTGAGCTTTGTCCTGAGTCTGAGTCATGGCTGAGTGGCCAGATGGGTGCTGATGGGGCCTCGCAAAGGGCTGCGCTGTGTCCCTGAGCGGTGGCTCTGCAGGGCTGAACCTGCCCAAGCCAGCCCTCTGGTCAGATGATCTGAAGGGTCCCCTCAGCTGCCCTGAGAGTGCTGCTGCTTCTCACTGTTGCTCTCCTCCATTGCAGGTTGGTCACCATGAAGGTGGCTGTTCTCCTGCTCCTGGGGATGCTGGAGGCAGAAAGCAGGTGTTTCTTCAATCGCACTGAGGAGCACTGCGTGTGCTACAACCTGTCCGAGGAAAACCTCGGCAGCATCATCCAGTGCCTCCCAGCCTCTGTCGTGGAGTTTTGGGGGGGGGAGCTGGAGACATATGTCTCCTTCCCCATCAGTGACCTGGACTCCTCCACCATTGAAACACTGGGCTCCCTTGTCATCAGGAAGATAATTTTCGGTGATCTCCTGGTGCCTGAGATCCTCCTCGCCCGAGTCCTGAAGTTCTTCTCCTACACCCAGGTGCAGGAGCTGGTGTTTGAGAACTGCATTTTTGAGGGGAGAGGCAACTGGAGTGCAATGGCTGGCGGGGACTTGCCCATATTGTCCCTGCACTTCCACAATGTGACGTCTGCCCCGCTGACAGGCCGCGAGCAGGACTTCTCCAGCCTGAGCAGCTGGCTGGAGACCCTGCAGGAGCTGGCTGTCACTGGCTCCCATGTCACCAGCCTGCCCTGTGACATCGGAAGGGTGTTCAGAGCTCTGCGCTCCCTAGACATGGCGCAAAACAGCCTTGGGGATGAGAGCTTGATGCCGGCCTTCTGCAAGGGGGCTTTCCCTCAGCTCCAGCTCCTGAGTCTGCAGCGCAACAAGCTGACATCCTATCACAGCGTGTGTGAGAGCGTGCAGCTGCTGCGGGAGCTCCAGCATCTAGATCTCAGCCAGAACAAGCTCATGGCAGACCCGTCCTCCTCCTGTCAGTGGCCAGTGTCCCTCCGAATTTTTAACTTGTCTGACACCGGCTTGGATGAAGTTCTCACACCTCTGCCTCCCAGCCTTGAAGTGTTGGACATGAGCTGCAACCATCTCCTTGCTGTAGACATCTCCCTCAGCTCTCTGAAGAAGCTCTTCCTGAGCCAAAACATGCTGCAAGCTGCCCCCTCCATCAGGAATTGCCCCATGTTGGACACCCTCCACCTAGACAACAACTCGATTACAGAGCTGCCCTGGGATGAGGTGAAGCTCCTGGGGCACCTGGAGGATGTGGCTGTGGCTGGCAACCCCTACAACTGCTCGTGCTCTGGGGCTGGGGGGCTGCAGGCGCTGGCAGGCATGGGACACCTTGGTCAGGGTTGGCCCCAGGACTACAAGTGTCACTCCCCACCTCGCTACCAGGGCTGGCTGGTGAAGGACGTGCCGGTCTCAGCGCTGCGGTGTAACAGCGCTGCGGTGATTGCCCCCGTCTGCGTTGCCCTCGCCCTGCTCGGTGTGGCTGGGGCCGTCTGCCTGGTCAGATCCAGGCCGGGGCTCCTCCGGCCCTGCCGCAGGGTGTGAAGGGGATGTGTGACCATTTCCACCAGTGCTTCTCCACAGGGGCCCAGCGCTGGGGGCTGCAAGGCTGGAAGCTCCATGAGAAGACTGACAGGACCACCAAGTGCTGGTGAGGGGCTGTCTTGGTGTCCTCAGCCCAGGCTCCCGGGGCAGCAGGACTGTCCCTGGCATTATCCCAAAGTAGCTGTGGCTTTGCCTCTCCAAGTTTTGGGGAAGCCCCCAACCAAAGCCCCTTGCCACGCTCTGTCCCAGGGCTGCACCCTCTCAGAGGGGTCTTCCTTATGGCCAACTCTAACTGCCCAAGCCCGCACATGCACCCGTTGCCCCTGGGATATCACCTGCCCTCAACAAGAGGCGTTCATCTCCACCGTATTTCCCTGCTGCAGGTGGTGCTCAGGTGCCCCAAGCCTCATGAGGCTCTGGTGGTCCCCACCCAGAGTTCCCACACACCTTGTAGCCCTGCGCCTCCCAGCCCAGCTGTCCTTGCAGCCCCCGTGGCTGCTCTGCTGACCTTCCACCTCTCCTCACCTGGGCCATGGCTGGGAGGAAGTCTGGTTTGTGAGGGTGTCTGCTCAACTGCGACTCAGCATAAGAGAAAACCCACAAAAGACAGGAAAATGAATAAATTAAACACCCTTATACACAAACGCTAATGAGTGGGAGATAACGGGGACAACAGCCAAGACCCGAGCTCTCGAGCCATTGGACAAACCCCTCGAGTGTGACCTTGAAGAGGTTCAAGCAGAAGTTTTTTAACCTATAAGAGAAAAATTGGGTTTTATTCTGTGTTATTCAGAAAATACCTCATAGGAGAGAGAAAATAGGTTATGGGATGCTGAGGGAGATCATAGAGTCATAGAATGGTTTGAGCTGGAAGGGATCTCTAAGATCATCTAATTCCAACCCCCTGCCATGGGCTGGGACACCTCCCACTAGACCATGTTGCTCAAGGCCCCATCCAACGTGGTGTTGAACAGCTCCACTGTTGGGGCATCTAAAACCTCCCTGGGCGACCTGTGCCTACCCTGAGCAGCTGGAGGGGAGGGATGGGACCGTGCCACCTGTGTGCTTGCATTCGTGGAGTGCCGTTGGTGGTTAGATGGGTGCTAGCAAAGGCTCTGCTCTGCTGGTGCTGACCCGTGTGGATGTGTGTAGCCTGAAGACATTGTCGTCTCAGTCTGAAGGGAAGTGGTGACAAATGGAGGGACGTGTGTGCATTTCCTCATTGTGCCTGGTCCTGTCTGAATACAAGAGACAGGGGCTGTCCTGGGACCTCTCTCCTGTCTCCCACACTCTGTGTGTCCACAGACCACAGAGATCCTCACCTTCAGCATTTCCTTTTGTGCTTTCTCGGTATGACTAATCGCTAATAAATGTCTTTCTGTGGTTTGTGGTTGCTTCTTGTGACTAGAAAGTCTTCACGCTAGTCCAAGGTCCCTCACCTCCCATCCTTGGCTTGCAAAGATGTCCCTCTTGGAGCCAGGCGCCATGGTGTGGTGCCTCCAGGCTGTGCCTGACACCCATTAATAATTCAGGGCAACAGGATCCTCCCATGTAACCCCATCCCCTGCCCTGTCCAAAACAGCAGCTCCGAGGCTGCTCCTCCTGAGCGGGCCATGGACGCTGGGGAGGTGAGTGCCATCGTGAGGGACATCACTGGGTGGGTTGGAGGGATCAGACCCCTGCCTTTGGTGCAGCGTGGCCAGGCGCTGCCCAGCTCCCCAGGGGCTCATCCAGCTCCTGGCAGGTGCTGGGTGCGTAGGGCAGGAGTCCTCCAGCTCATCATCCTTCTGCCCTGTGTCCCAGCAGGATGTCTACGTACGAGCAGCTGTGGGACTCCACCAGGCAGCAGGTAGAGTGGGGGCCCAGGACACCTGCAGTGTCTCAGCACCCTCAGCCCATGTTCTGGGGAACTGCGCTAGGGTGGCATCCACAGCTGTGGTGGCACTGGGACCACTGGCCAGGCTGGTGGGCCTGGACTGGGCGGTGATGGTAAGAAGGGGGCTTCCAACCCACCTTGGTGGCTCTGAGCAACATGGTCATAGCAGGAGGGCTTGGGAATGATGTGAAGGTTGGACTTGATGATCCTAGAGGTCTTTTCCAACCTAAATGACTCTATGAAGTCCTGGAACCTGGCCCCAGGCTGCAGGGGGAGACAGAGCTGGGGCAGAATGGGATGGCCCCACCCCACCACCCCATGCTTGGTGTTTTCAGGGCTGGGGGAAAGCAGCGAAGACCCCCTGCAGCTTCTCTTTGCCGGGCAGGAGGTCCAGGTGAGAGTGGCAGGGGCGTGGGCATCAAGGGGACGACGATCCTGGGGAACTAGACGGGAGCAGAGGGTCCTGCCCCAGCCACCTGCCATGCCTGGGACCATGATGGGTGCTGAGGACTTGGGCTGACCCTATGGGACCTGCTCTTGTGGGGAGCTCCTGGGGGTGACCACATAACAGGGGAAGGGAGGGGGTCTCCCCCACCCCTACCTGTGTCAGACCCTCCATGCCACCCCTGCCACCTCCATCCCAGTGTACCCAGTCACCCCTTTACCTTGCACTGGTCATACTGGGATGGGGTGTTGCTAAGCATTATCACCCTCCCTCATGCCAGGACTGGACAGTTGATGGCATCTTCCACTTGGATGCAGGACAGGTAGGGTGAGCCCCAAGCCCCTCATCTGCACCCCTGGCCCCAGCCAGCTGAGCCAGGGACATACTGGCCCAAGCCATGGGCTGGGGCACCCAGCTGTAGTCCTGGGACCCTGGGCACCGTTGCCAGCTTCTCAGATGTCACAGGCAGTGATGGAGACCCAGGGCTTGGTTTTATGTGTGGCTCCTGCTGGTGTTTCTCACCCTTTCCCTGTCTCTTCTCGGGTGATGGGACGTGGTTGCCGTGCTGGGACGCACTGGTTGTGCCTTACTGCCTGTGATATGCTCTCTCTGATGTGTCTGTGCCATGCCACCCATGCATCTACACCGTGTCATTCATATTGGGCTACCTGTGCTGTCCTACCTGTGCCGTACCATCTGTGTTGTGCTGCCTGGTCCATGCCAATGCCCTCTGTGCTGGGCCATCTGCACCAAGCTGGCCATGCCATGTCATCCCTGCTCTGCTGGCTACGTCTCTCCTACCAGGAGAAGGTTCTGGAGCTGGCAAGACCTCAGCTCGCCCTGGTTCCCCTTGGCTACAGCGTGTCGCTGCTGCTGTGGGACCTCCATGGTCCTGGAACCCAGCTGCCCTTCCAGAGCATCATCTGGGAGGTGAGGGCACCCGGCATGGTAGGGGAGCAGTGATAGGGAGAGGTGACAGTGCCACTGCACGGTGCTGGGTGCCTGTGTTGTCCAGTTGACCCCAGTCCTGCTGGCACAGGTGTGAGACCCAGCAATGGGTGCCAAGAACCAACAGCTCCCACCTTGACTGGTTTATCCCCAGGTGATCAACACCATCTTTCAAGAAGTGGAGGCTTTGGGGGGCGATGCACAGAGCCTGCAAACTGTCAGCCTGGTCCAGGTAGGGCAGGAGCAGGGCTCGCCAGGACGCCCTGCGGTGGGGGGTCCCGTTCCCTCTCTGCCACTGGCCAGACCCTGTTGTGCCTGCCAAGGGCCGTATGTTGCCCAACTACTGACATCCAGTCCCCTGTGCCAGAGGGCGACCAGGGACTGGAGACCTTTGGATCCCACGTTTTCTCACCTCTTTGCAGGACTTCCCAGGTGTGGGAAGCCTCGAGTGTCCACCGGGTGTCTCCTAGGCTCCAGCACCATGGTGGGAACACCTTCCTGCCCACCTTGTGGCTGGGCTTCTCCTGACAGCTACTGCTCCCTGTGGCCTGAAGGTCCCTCCAGGGTGTCCTTGGCTGGGACAGGAGCCATGCCAGCTCCTGCTCCCAGGGACCTCCCAAGCTCCACACAGGGCTTGGGCATTCCCAGGGCTCTGCCTTTCCATGGTACAGGGTTGGAAAAGCTGGGAGTGACCCTGAGCTCTCCCTTCTCAGCCATTACCTGTGTATGGCCGTGAGCAACCAAGGTTGCTGGTGAGTGTGGGACACCAGCAGCCCCCTCTTCCTTCCGCGTTCTAGGTCTGCACCCACGACAAAGCCTGGGACCTGCTCCATCCTGACAGCCGAGCCCTGCAAGTGATGGATGTCACACCCCTGGGCCTGTAGGTACCTGATGCCCCATGGTTGGGCAGGTACTCCTGGGGTCTGGTAGCCCAACATCAAGCGTGGGACTGGGCAGGGAGCATGGTGCCCAGCTGGAGGATGGCCAGGGGTATCCCTCAAGGAGCCTGGGCATGCAGGCGGTGGGCCAACATGGCCATCCTCACTGGCTCTTGTCTCCTTCTGCTTCCAGGATGGTGGAGGAGGCAACAGAAATTGCTGTGTCTGATGCCCAAGCCGCCATCAGTGTCTACACCAAGGGGCTGGGGGCCATCCCAGCACTGTTCCAGGGGCGTGCACAGCAGCCCCCTGCAGACGGGCGCTCAGATGGGCCAGGGTGAGGGATTTGGCAGATATCCCATAGAGTGGGGAAGGATTGGGCCATGGGGTGCTGGGGCTGGCTCTGGGCGCAGCTGCAGCCCCCATCCCGCGTGTCCTGCCCCCAGCGCTGGCAGCCTCTTCACCCTCACCGTGGAGCGGGAGCTGGAGGGCGGCAGGTACCAGCGCTCGGCCCTCAGGATCCTGGCATCCCCCAGGGCCGCTGGGTCCTGCCCCAAGCCGTACGTACCGGAGCTGTGGCTCCTCTCCGGCATCCCTGCGGTGCCCACTGCAGGGTTGGTACCGGAGGTGAAGCAGGAGGGATCCCAACACCCCAGCAGGAGTCCATGGTTGGGAGCCAAGGGTGTGCCACCACCCCTTGGGGACATGGGCTTGTGCCCAGCTTGGCCAACCCATCCTTGACCTCCCACGGGGCAGGATTTGGCCTGGCCAGCACATGGGTCCCAGCCCCATCCTTCTCCTTCTCTCCAGGGCACCTGAGGGCAGCTGCCTGCCCTGGATCGTGGAGCGGCTGCTGGAGGAGAACAGCCTGACGTTCCTGCTGCTGTGCGTGACACTGCCAGGTAGCCCCCGTGACTGCAATGCTGCTTCAGGGTGTCCCCTCCCTGGGGTTTCCCCCCATCCCGCCCCACACTCCACTCATCCCCATCAGCCCTGTGCCAGGCATTGGGATGTCCTCGTGCTGGTGGACCCCCATGGTCACTACCCAGGGCTTGCTGCTCCCCCAGATACCTCCAGAGAAGAGATCCTGGCAGCCCTGGGGCTGGCTGAGCGGGTAAAGGGGCTGGCCAAGAACATCTCAGCCATGCTCTGGGACCCCGCGCAAGAGGTTGCGGCACGTCGCAGGGAGATCCGAGGGCTGCGGATGGAGCTGCTGGCTGGAGCTGGCCTCCCTGAGCAGAAGATGGCCATGGCCCAGCTGTGGAGAGCCCTTCGTGAGCTGAAGGTCAGGAACCGCCCCTGGATACCAGATGGGACCAGGATGGCACCAATCCCTGCAAGTCACATGAGGTCCAGGCTCTGTCCTGGTGTCAAGACCCTTGCTGGAACTGAAGGGGCTGCTTTGCGGGGGGGTGAGATGGTGGGGGTGGGATATGTGCCTGGAGCTGAGCCATGCCTGGAGGTCTCCAGGACCCCAGCAAGGACCCCAGCTCCCTTTTCCAGGTGCTGAAAAGCCAAAGGTGGGAGAAGAAGCAGGCAGCGGCCAAGGTGCTCGAGACAAGCCAGATCCACCAGCCCAGTGCCAAGGTGGGCACAGATCAGGCCATGGCCCCCTCATCCAGGGACAACCTGGATGCAGGAGAAACCCGGAATCCCGGCTGTGTCCCTGTGACATCTCCTGATCCCACAGGACCAGGTTTCTGCAGGGAATACAGCGCCAGACCAGCAGCCTGAGACCCAAATGCCCCTGACTGGTCCCAGCCTGGAGCCAGCAGGTCCAGAGCGCGGGGATGGGCGCACACCCCATGCTTGGGTAGCTGAGATGTGGGCACGGAGCGTCGCTTCGCGCGGTGGGAAAGGGTTGGAAGAGGCCTCAGTCCTTCGTTCAAACTGCTCTCCTCAGCCACCCCATGTCACGCTCCTTCTCCTTCCCTCTCCCGCCCAGGAGCAGGCAGCCATGGGGGCAACCACGGAGGGGACAGTGGAGCCCCGGGGAGCTCAGGGCAGGGTCTGCTGGAGGAGCCACAGCCGAGGCCACAGACCAGGGGTGACACGGTGAGCGGGAGCCTGCTGGGTCCTCTCGTGCTGCTCCCAGGCAGCACCCAGGGCCTGCATCTCTCCACACTGGGTGCCCCAGAGAGAGTCTGAGCCTGCTCTGCTCTCCAGCAGGCAGCGAGACAGTACCCGTCCCTGGAGGTCCAGTATGCCCTGGCCAAGGCGCAGAGGCAGCGGCTGTGGGCGCGGCACTGCCAGATCCTCCAGCAGGAGCTGGGGGACTGGGCAGCACCAGGGCAGGAGGACAGCAGGGAGGTGGGCACAAGAAGAGCCCATCACCGTGGGCTCCAGGCCGCTGCAGGGCAGCCGCAGGAAGCAGACACCCCAGAGCTGCCCTGTCCTCATCCCTGTCCCCTGCAGTGGGACACGACTCGCTGGCAAAGGGAGGTGGCTGCGCTGCGCCTGAGCCTGGAGGCAGCACGGAGGGAGCGGGAGGTGGCTGAGTGGGACCTGGAGGCCTTGCTGCAGAGCCACCGGCAGGAGATGCGGGTCTGCAAGCAGGACCTGCTGCAGGTGGGCACCGAGGGCTGGGCATGGGCCTCCAGGCTGCCAGGGCTGTGCCAGGGCTGTGCCAGGCAGCCCTGGGCATCCTCGCAGGTGCTTTGGGACCAGCAGCGCCTGGCAGAGGAGCAGAGGGAGGTCTTGGACCGCTGGCACCGGGCGCTGCTGCAGGAGGTGCTCCAGGATGCCATGGAGCTCGCAACACAGAACCAGCAGCTGCAGGACACCAGACAGCGGAGCTCGGCTGATGCCGCCACACAGACCCCCTGAGCCAGCAGCCCTGGGTGGTGGGGACAGCGGCCCTGGCAGGCAGGATGGGGGCCCTGCAGACCCCTGCCACCTCAACCTTGGAGGGAAGGCTCCAGTGAGACCTTCTTGTAGCCTTCAGAGGGGCCTCACTCCTCTGCTGCTGGGGAGCCGAGTGGGCAGGGCGGGAGGGCCGGTGTCCCCTGAGCTGCTGCCACGTGGAATAAAGCGGGTGTCCTGTCACCACCGAGTGTCATCATGCTTGGATGTACCCCTGACCCCCAAACCTCTGCCAGGTGGAAGAGATGCAAGGACAGACACGCTGTGCTGTTGAACTGCAGCTTTAATAACCCCGGCCAGAGCCGGCGGGGACCTCTGCCAGCCAGGCACTCGCTACCGGCGGCATCCATACAAATCTGGGTGCTGCCTCCCTTTTGGGGAGCACCGATCCCCCTCCGCTCTGCACAGAGCAGTGACACCATGCCTGAGAAGGGGGAACAGGGCCTAAGGCCAGCAGCAGCCCCTGAGCCAGAGGTGGGCTGGAAAACCGTGCAGGGGGAAGATGCCCCCGGCCGCAGCGTGAGGCTCTCCAGAAAGCACCATCCACAGTGGTTGAAATGGCATCTGACAGATGCCAGTCTGGCAGGGGTGCTGAGACACTGCCACAGGTTGCCCAGGGAAGTTTTGGATGCTCCATCACTGGAGGTGTTCAAGACCAGGTTGGACAGAGCAACCTGGTCTGGTGGGAGGTGTCCCTGCCCATGGCAGAGGGTTGGAACTCGATGATCAGGTCACTTCCAACCCAAACCATTCTGTGATTCCATGACTGCTGCAGGAACGCTCACCAGCACAAGGCAGGGGGGTGTGGGGAATATGGGGGAAGCAGCTTGAGCACGTGAGACACCAGCCAAACAAGGGGTTCGGGACCCACCCTCGAGGCTGGACGTACCTGATGGCAGGGGAACGCAGTGGGGCAGGGCCCAGCTCCCCCTGGGCACCAGGGACAGGGTGCCCTGCCCTCAGGACTCCTCTGCGGGACACCCTGCAGGGGTTTGAACTGGTGGATACTGGTAACAACACCCCACAAACAGCTGGGTGGGGAGCGTGATGGCTGGAGCACTGCTGTGCTTCCAGCACCGAACACCTCGAGGCACGACAAACAGCCACCCTGGCCAGGGCCAGAAGGCAGCAGCTACGTGACCCCGTAGTACAAGTGAACGGCGAGGCCGATGCACAAGGCAGCGACGAAGAAGAGGAGGGTGAGCTGCAGATTGAAGAGGGCGACGGACAGGAGGGCATTGACCAGGATCGAGCAGGAGATGACAAAGAGCCTGGTGATGTTACTGCTGTGCTTCATGACCACGGACATGATCAAGCCGTTCAGGGCCTGGCTGACCACAATCACCAGCACCCAGGGGGAGAAGCCCTCCAAGAAACCACCCTCTGCACGGCTCCAGAAGTAGCCGATGGAGTTGAGTAGGACCCCAAAGAAGTAAAGGAAGAGGTTCTGAAGGCTGAGTGGCAGTGCCTGGGTTTTCAGGATGGCTTCCGTGTAGACGGCAGACAAGCCCGAGATCAGGCAGTACACCGAGATCAGCAACAAGCCCACCAGCGTGACGTGCAGCTGCATCTTGGAGGGGCTGCCAGGGTCCTGCAGGCCACCACAGCTGTAGCTCACCCCAGCAGCCACCAGCAGCAGAAGAGCCAGCCATTTGCGCACGCTGAGTCTCTGATGCAGGAAGAGGCTGTAGAGGAGCGCGGTGCTGACGATCTTTAAGTTGCTCAAGACCTGGTAGGTGCTGGGATCCATGAAGAGCTGCATGTGAACCACCAGGTTGTTGTTGGCAGCGTAGAGCAGGGCAGAGAGGGCGAAGGGGGCAACGTGGCGCCATGAGACAGCAGCTCCCAGCAGCTCCCGGTCCCAGGTCAGCAGGAACAGGAGGGAGAACACCAGCTTTGTCAGCTCGACAAGAACCACGACAGCCGCAGAGCTGAAGGGGATCTTCCCGTCCACCTTGCACTGGGTCAGGAGGGGAGCGTGAGAGCCATATATGGCTACAGACAGGACCAGCATCAGCCCCCACAGCCCCTTCCGGAGCGCTCGGTTTGCAGAGCCAGCAGCACTGCCAAACATCACCATTTTCAGGCGGTAGCCAGCAAGGGTGAGCTGCTATCAGCGCAGAGAGGCCAGGCAGCCACACGGCCTAGAACATTCAAGAAAAGACCAAATACTATGAATTTAATCAGGCTGATTAAACCAGGACCTGAGGTGCTACATTTCTGACACAGTAGAAGAGGCTGGTTTTGTCTGTTATTAGGAAGAGAACTATAAGCCTCTCCAGTGAGCCAGACAAAGCATGTTCCTACGGCAAAGCGTGCGCTTGGCAGGAGGGCATGAGGGTGGTGAGTGTGACGGTGCGTCACAGAGATGTTCAGACCGCAGGGGCATGGGGAGAGAAGTGATGGGTAAAGGCAAACCGTTGGCCACCGGTGCTTCCAAGCTACTGTGGGTTAGTGATCACTGCTGCTATGATGCTCTAATAAATACCCCATAACCAGACCCACTGATGTCTCGCAGTGATGAGGTGTAAAGCCCTTCTCCAGCGGAAAAGCACGATGGTGTCCGTGCTGTGCCTCTCAAAGCCCCAGGAATTCTCTGCGCCTGCTAACTAAGGAGCACCGTTCCTACGGTCACCGCCGCCAAAGGGCTCCGTACTAGTCCCGACCTTTCTTCAGCGAACTGAAATAGTCCCGGACTGTCTTTTCGACGTTGGGCACGGCGTAGTTCTGAGCGGCGTAGATCCCAGTGCAGGTCCCTGCCACGAATCCCACGACGGCCGAGAAGCGAAGCTTGGCTATCACGTAACCTGCCAGGAAGCCTTTGAGGAAGGGCGAGGCCAGCAGAGAGCCATCCTGAGGAGAAGAGCCAAGAGTGAGGTGTCCAGGCAGGGTAGGCTTGGGCAGGGGGTGCGAGGAGGTGGGTTATCTTTACCAAGGTACGTGCCCCGGGGGTTTATCTTTACCAAGTCCCCTCAAGAGGGCTGGCTGCCCATGCAGGGGTGTTACAAGGGGCCCCAGGAAAGAATGCCATCAAGGACCACAACCATGACTGGCACATTCTGGAGAAGCACATGTCCTAAGAGCATTGTAAGGGGCCCCAGGAAAAAACACAAACAAGGCCCAGATGAGGGATTTAAACACTCTGCAAAGAGACGGGCTAAGACAAGACCACCTATGGAAAAGGAGGCCCACAGTTCATGGAAAGGACACTAAGAGATACCTCTTCAGAGAGTACCAGAACCACTGAAAACCCCCAGGGAAGACCCTCAGAGTCCCAGGCCGCACGTGGAATGACTATGCAACTACGACAATTCGTTCCAGGAAAGAGAATTAATACGTATAACTGGGAAATGCAATGCATAGGTACGGAACAGCGTGATGCAAGCTGTGCCTGATGCCACGCATGTCAGGCGCGACCACCCCCCGTGCACCCGGCGCCGTCACACAGAATACCCGCTCTTTAATTCGACACGAGCGGTGAAGTTTTACCCCCAAGCTCGGCGACAGGGGGACGCGCGTTACCTGCCCCACGCCAGCGTGCACCTCGTCCTCCACCCTGCGCTGCAGGCTCTCCAGCTGGCCCTTCAGGAAGGCGAGGTCCTTCAGCTTGGGCAGCGGGTCCTGGGGGGGAGACAGGAGGGCTGGTGGCCGACAGGGACAGGGCCGGGGTCGGGGACAACCCCGGGGCCAGTCGCGGGCCGTGCCCGCCGCGCCCCACACTCACCTTATCGTCCGCCATCTTGGCGCGGGCGCTGCCGCCGCGCAGGCGCCGTCCGCCGCTGATTGGTCCGCCGGCAGCCCACGTGACCCCCCGCGCTTCCGGCTCGCTCGTGCCCTGTCGCCTTCCCGCTCGGCGCCATCTTGAGGCGGGCTCCGGGGCTGCGTGGAGGCTGCCCGGCCTGAGGCCCGGCCCTGCGGGCGGAGGCCGGTACCGAGCCCCGAGGAGCAGCGGGAGCTGCGGGGTGGCCCCTGAGGGGGGAGCAGCCGGGCCTCCCGGCTCAGGTCTGGACTCCTCAGAGCGTCTACCCGGCGCCCTGCTGCAGTCCCGGGGGCTCGGGGGGGGCTCGGGCAGCTGCTGGCGGGTCCCCGGGGGGCGGTGGCTGTGGACGGAGACCCAGAGAGGAGCTATTTTGCCGGTGTGCGTGAGATGGAAAGGGCCTTGGGGGCCCTGGATTGGGGCTGGGGGTAGTGGCGTGTGCCCCTGGCCCAGCCGTGCCGCGAGTGGGTGGGAGCTGCTGTGGGGAGCGTGAGTGGCTGCTGTCCTGGGGCACAGGGGCTTTCAGCGCAGGGTAGGTGCACACCCGTGTGTCCATGTTCTCAGAGGGATCCCTTCTTGTGGCCATTTTTCTTGTGAAGGTCCGAGGATCAGCCCAGCACCCACCCGGGCACAGGGGCCATTCCTCGCGCAGGCCCCACAAGCTGGCAGGAGTCCCAGAGGCCTGCCGGGACTCAGCAGAACATTTGTGAGAGGAGACCCCGTGGCTCTGTGCCAGAAGCTGCTGCCGTGGGGTTGGCTGCAGTGTTGGAGTGGCCCCACGTCCCGTTGCCCCTCTGCTTCTCCTGCCTCTCCTGGTTTGGCTGGGGTGGAATCTGGGCTGGTAGCAGTTTGGAGTCAGTGGCTTAGTGAACCTACCATGTTCCTCAGACATTCCAAACCAGCCTACTTTCCAAGCAGGAGACTTAAAAGGTTAAAAAAAAAAAAAAAAAAAAAAATATATATCACTCTAGAAGCCAGGAGTTGCATCTTTATATTACTTTTGCAGACCTGACTCTTAGCCAGAGGGTGAGC
>JAVSBS010013890.1:3653-14796 GCA_033124195.1 Coracias cyanogaster
TTATCAACACCCTTCTAGCTCCCAGCACAAAAACACTGCTGCTATGTGGAAAACCAGCTCAGCCAGACCCACTGCATATATAAACTGTGAAGCATGTAATTTTAGGAATGACTACTTTTGAAAGATACTAGATCCATAAGTATTTTATGTGATACAGAAGGAAGCAGAAGAAAATGATTCATAAACAAATGCTATATCTAGGTAGGAAATAAATGTAACGGAAAGCATGAATGAAAGAGAAACATGCCCTAGCTGAATTTCTAACCTCTGGATACTACTTAAAATTGCGCATAATTGGACATGAACTGGACTCTTCTACCCACATGAATTTCTTAGGCTGAAATTGATGTGGTTGAAATGATAAAATTGTCTTTCATCTCCTGATAGATATTCCATTTTTTTCATGTGCCATGAAAAAGACTAAAATATGGAGACAGGGATGGGGACCACCTCGGACCCTTTTCAGTCTTGTCCAGCGTACTAATACGTATTAGTTTTCCCAGGAAAAAGAAAGAGAAGGAGAGAGAGAAGGAGAGAGAGAAGGGATCTTTGTGCCCAAAACACCTGCCACACTCCAGTGTTAAGGAGGAGGGGGATCTCCTCTGTTCCTTTACAATCTGCCCAGCCTGTTAAGTGAGCTAACAGTGTCACTGGAAGACAGATCCCTACTGACAGCTTGTTAGATTAGAGGGCGACTGTCGTTACAAGCAGTGATTTCTAGACAGGATCCCTTATGTGTCAAAATCAAACTTTCTAGAAACTTTTATATATAACTTATGTACTTTATTATATATACTTGTGACAATATGCAGATTCAAGAATACCGGTGATAGTGACTGACTGTGTAAATAAGTTAGAAAATATAATTTAACAAACTTAGGTATTGGTAATCATTAATAGCTGGCCTAATATTTGTTACTTAGGTGTGTGTAGCCTAGGGTTCTTACCCAATAGGTGTACATGTAGGGAAGGAAGATAAGTTCAGCCCATCGACTGATCCCAGAAGTTTTGATGGAAGTCTTCTCCCAATTTCTCCTTCCATTCATCACTTTTTATAGTGCTGCTTTTCTTTTAGGTGGAGCTGGAGTGGTTCCCGTGGTACATTTGTCTTATTTTGATTGGATGAAAATTCTCTCACTTTGCATCTAAAGATACAGTCAAAAAGATAACAGGATGCATGCTCAGGGGAGGGGTCTTCATCTGGGCAAGGGTCTTCGTGACCTGTGGGCATTATTTTTAGTATTATGGTGACATTATAATGAGCAAAGTTTGGTTGGAGGACAGGATTTTTCCAGTGTTGCTGACACACTGGTTGCAATCCATCTTTCTTGATAGTGGCTACATGGTTGCCTTCACTGAAAACATGCTCAGCTGGATCAGAACAATGCTTACCTCAACCCTGATAACAGGGAACCAGCTGTGCTGCCTTCATAGCACCTGGTTCCCTATTTTGCAGGAGATTTGCGTGTTCTGTTAGCCAGAGCAAGTCACATCCATGGCAACCAACTCCTGTGATCAGCAACCGTGTCTCACCAAAGGCTGCTGCAGCTCATGTCAAGATGTGTGCCTAACTTTGGGGAAGACAGGGTTTTCTCATTTCCCCCCTATCAATTTGCCCACATAATGCTTTAAAAATGTCATTTTAAATATTGTATTAATAAATGTAATATATAAATACCATCTTCTAATATATATACTGTCTTAAATTATCCAGTTTTCAAAAGTGCTGAGTATATCAGCTTTTACTGAAGAACTTGGTTGTATTGTGTGTCCCATCTTTTATCTTTATTCTGAAAAAGTATATCTGAAAGATGAAATTAGGTTGATTGTTCACATAAAGCTAATATCTATGTAAGATACACTCAATTCAGCATTTACAGCATAGATAGTGGCAGGTTTCCCATATGATAATAATGATAATGTGCCTGCGCTTTGTTTAACTAGGAGTCTGTCCTTGGATAAGTGAGTTGGTCTTTTTAACCACCGTGGAAATTGGGTCCTGGACTTTTCTACTGAGAAGGCTGATAATTAGTAATAACCACTTCAGTTACAATTCAGTCTGGGTTTATATCCACTCCAAATTGCAGAGATACCTGTACCTGAAATAGCTATCACCAGAGAAAGACAAAAACTAATTGCTAGATCCTCAAAAGGGCTATAAAGAGGAGAATTAGTGTAGACATAAGGAAAAAGATCCCTGTTGATATCTGTGATCTACTTCACAATCTTTTTTTTATCGTAACGCTTGCCAATTATATTTTTGGTGGGAAAATATTTTCATTCTTCTAAATATTGCTGTTCCAGTGAGTGCAAATCACTGTCCCTGTGGGAAGAAAGATCACTGAAAATCAGAAAAATCTCTAGTGGCAGAGGAAACAAATCATGATGGCTATGGAAATAGTCACAGAAAGTTATGAGTGGGTTTTTACTATGCAGGAACACCTATCTTATATTAGCTCAGGAAGCATAAACTTTCTGTGGAGGAAGTACAAAATTTGTCAGGAAGCTCACAAAAAGTTACAAATAGTGGGTGCTAGAAAGACCAAAACCAGCTGGTAGACAGGGCTATGCTGGGAATGATGACACATGAAATTTTGGAACATACATGTGAACCTTCCATGATTCGGATTGTGCATACTACTGAAATACACAAAACCTAATGAGGGCAGGTGGAAGAGCATAATAAGTCCTGTTATCAAGCCAATGGATAATATTTCACCAAAGGTGAATAGAATAAGCGAGACAGTCCTCTAAACTCTTGTTTTGGTGCGTGGCACAGGAATGTTGATTCTGAATTAAAATGAAACCATTGTGAAATTAGACATTAACTTAAACACCAGTAATACTGGAGTGAACGTGAAAGATTTGTTTATATTAGTGTTACTTTGTCACAATTTAATTATTGAGAATGAAATACACGTATAAATCGAAGTAATTTTGTTAAAAAAAGCTTGGAATATTAATGTTCTGTTACTACAATCAATATTAGGAGAATGAATAAACAGATTAAAAAGCAAAGCCTACCATCAAAACCAGAAAAACACAAGAAATCAAATAAAATCAATCACCTCATAGCCTTGATTTATTGCATTCTCACCGAGCCTTTGTTATTGTATTTTGCCTGAGTCTACATGAACGCAAGCAACTAACTGCCAGTGAATCCAGTGGCACTCAGGGATGAAAGAAAGGTTGTGTTTTTAGTCAACATGATTTTCCTGTTATATATTAAGGTCTTAGAAGAACCAAAGTAACTGTAGTGGATTGATCTTGGCTGGATGCCACATGCTCACCAAGCCTTATAAAGACAAGGAACAAACACTCGCCAACTACTATTGTGAGCAAAACAGACTCAGCTTGGGAAATTAATTTAATTTATGACTAACCAAATCAGAATAGGATAATGAGAAATAAACTGAATTTTTAACAACAAATCCAACACCTTCTCTTTTCCCCTCCCTCCTTCCTAGGCTCAGCTTCACTCCTGAATTACTCTACCTTGTCCCTCCCAGCAGCACAGGGAGGTGAGGAATTGTGTTCAGTTTGTCACATGTTGTCTCTGACACTACATCGTCCTTTCTCTCTTTCCCTGCTCCAGTATGGGGTCCCTCCCACAGGATTTAGTCCTCCATGAATTTCTCCAGTGTGGGTCCTTCCCATGGGCTGCAGTTCTTCATGAACTGCTCCAGCATGGGCCCTTTCCACAGGGTGCAGTCCTTCAGGAACAGCATGGGTCCCCTACAGTTTCACAAGTCCTGCCAGCAAACTTGCTCCACCTTGAGCTTTTCTCTCCATGGGGTCACGTGTCCTGCCAGGACCCTGCTCCAGCACAAGCTCTTCATGGGATCATAGCCTCTGTCAGGTACATCCATCTGCTCTGGCATGAGGGTCCTCCATGGGCTACAGGTGGATATCTGCTCCATCGTTAACCTCCGTGGGCTGCAGGGAGACAGCCTACTTCACCAGAGTATTCACCATAGGCTGCAAGGGAATCTCTACTCCATTGATGGGTGTACCTCCTCTCCCTCCTTCTTCTCTGGTCTTGATGTCTGCAGAGTTGTTTCTCTTACATATTTTCACTCCTCTCCTCCAGCCACTGTTGCATACCAGTTTTTTTCCGCTTCTTAAATTATATTATCACAGAGGTGCTATCACTGTTGTTTATTGGCTTGGCCTTTGCCAGTAGTGGGTCCTACTTGGAAATGGCTGTCATTGGCTCTATTGGACATAGAAAAAGTTTCTAGCAGCTTCTCACAGAAGCAATCCCAATACCCCCTCCCCCTCCACCCATTACTAAAACCTTCCTACATAAACCCGATGTGTTAGAATATTCTACCACTACACATAATCCAGCAAAGTAATATTAAGTGTGACTTCACCCCACACAATATCTATTTTAGAATAGCTCACATCTGAGTTACTGTCTGATTTTCAGCTCATCAGCCACTGTCTGTTACTACGCGTGATGATCACATCCATAATTAATATTTTACAGTTGTATTTGTGTGGTTTTATTCAGTAATTTTGGTGCCTTCCTTTTCATGATCACACCATCAAGCATGTAGCATAGTACCCAAAGTTTCATTGTTGTTGCCTGTGTAAAATGGAGGTAGCAACTCAAAAGGATTAGTCAAAAAAAGATCACCTGATTTATAAGGAACAAGTAAATTCTCAGTGACATAAGAATTCTGATTAAAATTTCTTAACCATAGATCTGATACTGAAATAATCAATGGTGGCACTAGCTGTCAATGTGATTGGCTACATGCTTATTCTTTTACTTAATCAAGATTCATTGTTGGGCCTAAGCCTCTCTGGAGAGCTTGATTTACTCTATGTTCAGAATTCATTACCTGCAGCCTGTGCTGAATGTGTGACTTCCCACAGAAACCTGTGCAGTTTCAAGCTCTGAGCCCAAGATTTGATTGATCTAACCTGCTAGATTGGCTTGAATTAGTCTTTTCAATTCTTTTTAAAATGGTGATTATAAAGCTACACATAGTTGCTTTAACTGTCTAAAGCACTGAAGTCCACTGGACCTGTAACTGTCCCATTCAAGTCTTTTTATACCATGAAAGAGTGTTGATGCTCTCACATGAATTATTAGGCCTGGTCCCTGTCCTGTGCTACTTGCAGAAATAAATAATGTGGGAAAAAAGGACTTGGTACAAGTTGAAGATGTACCAAACACTGTTCAACAACTGGACAATCCAAATGACTGAGATTCTAAGAATCTTCCAGATCCTAAAAACATAGAATCATAGAATGAGTTTGGTTGGAAGGGACCTTTAAAGATCAACTATTTCCAAACCCCCTGTCATGCGAAGGGACACCTTCCGCTAGACCGGGTTGCTCAAATCCCCATACAACCTGGCCTTGAACACTTCTGGGAGACATCTACAACTTCTTGGGGCAACCTTTTCCAGTGTCTCATCACCCTCACAGTAAAAATTATTTTTTAATATCTAAACTAGATCTAACTTCTTTCAGTTTAACACTGCTGCCATTCGTCCTATCACTACACTCCCTGATAAAGTATCTCTCATCATCTTTCCCATAGGTGCTTGTGGCAAGTATAGCTTCCCAGACAGACAAAACAGGGCAAAACCAGAGCATGCCAGATTGGTTTGGTACTTCTCAGATGTTAAACTGCACCTCACAGTGATTAACTGGTGCCTCAGGGTCTAGAGTCTAGACCCTTAGCTTGTTTTGCCTGGGCTTGCCCCCTTAACCAATTAGAATGACCACAGTGCACCCTTGACTAGAGTATGTATGGAGCACCTCCTAAGAACTAGTTGAGACAGTTCTTCACAGAGCAGCGGTCCTGGCAGTCAGACCCTCCCCTTGGATATGCCATCCAAGGATATTTCCATGGATTGAGCAAGTCTCCTTGGAGTGAGTGAGCCTCACCCCCACTGTGGCGAGTGATACTTTGGGAACTCCTGCATGGAAGGTTTCCCCTTTATAAGTGAGTGTCAGCACATTTCGGTTCATTTTTCCTTAAGGTTTAAGAATTAGTTGTGCAGTAGTTATGTCCCCAACAGATATCTGAACTTGTATTTTGCCAGGATTGCTGAGTAAATCTGGTTGCAATAAATGCCTATTTTGATAGCTGCTGCTGTCTGTTTGTGGGTGCCTCCATGACAGCCCCCTTTAAGTACTGGAAAGCTGCTCTAAGGTCTCCCTGGAGCCTTCTCTTCTCCAGGTTGAACAACCACAACTCTCACAGCCTGTCCTCACAGGAGAGGTGTTCCAGCCCACTGACCATATTTGTGGCCCTCCTCTGGACCCTCTCCAACAGGTCCATGTCGTTCTTGTGCTGGGGGATCCAGAGCTGGATGCAGTACTTGAGGTGGAGTCTCACAAGAGTGGAGTAGAGGGGCAGAATCACATCCCTCGACCTGCTGGTCACACTTCTTTTAATGGAGCCCAGGATACGATTGGCTTTCTGTGCTGCACCCGCACATTGTTGGCTCATGTTGATCTTTTCACCAGCCATCACCCCCAAGTCTTTCTCCTTAGGACTGCTCTCAATCCACACTCCATCTAGCCTGTATTTGTGCTTGGGATTGCCCTGAGCCAGGTGCAGGACCTTACATTTGGCCTTGTTAAATTTCATGAAGTTGGCATGGGGCCACCTCTCAAGCCTGTCCAGGTCCCTCAGGTTGGCATCCCTTTGCTCCAGAGTGTCGACCGCATCACACAGCTTGAGGTTGTCCACAGACTTGCTGAGGGTGCACTCAATCCCACTGTCCATGTCACCAACAAAGATGTTATATAGCATCAGTGCCAGTACTGATACTTGAGGAATGCCACTCATCACTTGTCTCAGCTTGGACATCAAGCCACTGATTCTTTGAGTGCAAACGTCTAGCCAATTTTTTGTTTACCTAGTGGCCCATCCATCAAGTCCATGGCTCTCCAATTTAGGGACAGGATGTTGTGTGTAGGATAGTGCCAAATGCTTTGTACAAGTCCAGGTAGATGATATCACTTGCTGTTCCCTTAATCACCAAATCTGTAACTCCGTTGTAGAAGGCCACCAAATGTGTCAGGTATGATTTGTCCTTAGCAAAGTCATGCTGACTGTCACAAATCACCCTTTTATTTTCCACTTGCCTTAGCATAGTTTCCAGGATGATCCATTCCATGGTCTTGCCAGGCACAGAGACAGACTGACTGGCCTGTAGTTCCCCAGGTCTTCCTTTTCCCCTTTTCAAAAATGGGGGTTATATTTCCCCTTCATCAGTGAACACTTCATCAGCCTGCTACAATTTCTCAAATACGATGGGTAGTAGCTTAGCCACTTCATCTGCCTGTTGCCCCAGGACCTACAGCTGCATGTCATTGGGTCCCATGGACTAGTGCACGTTTAGGTTTCTTAGATGGACTAGTACCTGGTCTTCACTTACAAGCGGGCAGTAATTTCTCCGAGTCTCTGCCTTTGCCTTCTGAGACTTGGAAATTGTGGTTGGAGCACTTGTTGGTGAAGACTGAAGCAAAATAGTTGTTGAGTACTTCACTCTTCTCCATATCCCAGTTAACCATTTCTCCTGTTTTCTTCCGGAGAAGGCCCATGTTTTACTTAGCCTTCATCATCAACGTATCTATAGAAGTTTCTCTTGTTGCCCTTGACGTCTTTGGCTAGATTTAATTCTATCAGGGCTTTAGCTTTCCTGACATGATTCCTGACTGCTCAGGCAATTTCTTTGTATTCCTTCCAGGCTACCCGTCCTTACTTCCACCCTCTGCAGGCTTCCTTTTTGTCTTCAAGTTTGTCCAGGAGCAACCTGTTTATCCATGTAGGCCTCTTGTCATTTTTGCCTGACTTTCTCCTTGTTGGGATACATCATTCCTAAGCTTGAATGAGGTGATCTTTGAATATTAACCACCTTTCTTGGGCCCTTCTTTACTCCAAAGATGTATCCTTGGTTGTTGATACTCTACCAAAAAGATCCCTGAAGATGTCAAATTCTGCTCTCCTGAAGTTCAGGGTAGTGAACATGCTGGGCACCATCCTCACTGCCTTAAGGAACTTGAACTCCACCATTTCATGGTCACTGCAACCAAAGCTGCCCTTGAGTTTCACGTGCCCCAGTATTATTTATATAGAGGTACTCATGGGTGCTAAAATGAAATCTAATTAATATTAACATATATACGAATACTACATTGAACTGAATTAGATATTTGATCTTCCAGGATGGCAAGTTCATGACACAAAAATGTCAAACCAAGTACCTGTTAAATTCTGTCCTTCTTCATGTTAAGGCTCTAGAAATACTGCTGATCATCAGAGGTAGATAGCACAAAATCACCAACCTCTGAGTAGAAGCATATGTATAGGTAGATGACCGCTGAGGACATGTCCACAAACATCCCCTAGTAGAATATCATAGGCATGCTGTTTCCTGGAACAAAGGACACAGTTTGTGTCACTGGTTGCCTTCTTCCATAGGAGTCTAGTGGGTGGAGCAGGTCACCTCTCAGGGTGTTTGTGAAACTTTACATGCTTAATTTTCAGGTATTTGACATAAAAAACCACAGATCAAGTCCATGTCAAAACACCTGTGCAAACAGAGGCATTTACCTGCTCTGTTATTTCTTGTCTAAACAAAGGTTTCTATGAAGCCAGGATTCACAGCCTAAAATCACGTTCAGTTCATAGAACCAAAGTTGCCTTGCTTAAGGCAGGGACTCTGCTGTTCACAGTGTGAATGTTTGTTATTTACTCTGAAAAATAAATAAAGCTACTGAATAAAAGTCTTCCTCAGAGAACAGTAATGTCTGAACACAGAGGTGCTGTTTCTGAGCCTGGGCAGATCATAAAGTACAATGCAGATACATGTTTGTGAGTCTAAATAAATGAAGGCAAGGAATGACCTGGAGAATTGGGCCTTTGATCGTCCCCATTGCTTGGCTTTCTTACTCACTGCCTGTATTAGGCCACCTACTACAGCTCCTTTCAAAATAATGTTCACATACAGTTCCAGGACAATACACCCACAAAGCAATATTGCCTATGTAAGGTCACTAAGATTTTTGTTTGATCTCTAGAAAATAAAATGTACATTTTTGTCACAATTGCCTATTAAAACACAGTCACGTAACAATTCACATTCCCATTTTAGTGAAATAAACATTCATCTGAGACTAAGAAATATGTGTTCCCAGGTGTTCATTATGAAATATTTCAGCTCTGCAGTTCCCTCCCACTGATAGTCTTCTATTGTCCACATTGTTTCATTAGTAGTTTGCCTCTAAATTCTCTTTTGGAGTGAGATATTTCTGCCCAACAGCCCTAGAAACTGATATATGACATGCCATGACTGTATCAGGTTCGACTTCCTTTTACAGTCTTCTGATACTCTCCCAACAGCTTTGTACCCTCAAATACATCCATATGACCTCATGTCTCCATGTAGGGCATGCAACATCTACCTTCAGAATCTTGCCATAAAAATGTCATTTTATGGTTGTAGCACAGTGTGTGTATTATTTCAGAGAAACAACTCAAACATGAGAAAAAAAGAGCAACAACAACAAAATAACACCACCAACCCCCACCCCCCCAAAAAAAAAAAAAGAAAAAAAGCACCTAGAATAATGGTTTTGTAATAGTTCACTGGGAGGGGCAAAGAGGACTAGAATGCTGACGAGGTAGACAGTCCTTGAGATCCCTATGCTTATGTAAGGTGGATGTGAAACACTCTATACAACTGATCCCAGAGTCTGATCTCAGTCATTTCCTTGTTTTGCTTAACTACAATTAGTAGGTAATCAGGCTAAAGTTAGTCTATACTTCTGTATATTGGAGCTAAAGTTGCTGAACATTCACCTAAGCAAAGTGATGCCTTTTATTATAATCTAAACATATCTGGAACCCATAAGTTAAATAGTCCATCCATAAATACACTGGCTACTGATCCTGGAGCTAGCAGTCCAAATAAGCTTCCTGACACATGTGCAGACAGCAATGTTCCCTCCCCAAAAGGAATAAGGGAGAGAGACTTATGGACTGGAAAAGAAAACTAAAATAATAGAAAAAAATAATAGAAAGAAATACATACAAATATATTCAAAATTAATATAAAACCCAACCTCCTTGATGGCAATTACATCTCCATCACCACTGATGCTGTGGGTAGGCACTGGGGAAGTCAGAACTCAGTGGCAGACAGTAACTGGATTCAGGAGCTGGATCATGGAACATGATTTAGGAACAGAGAGATCAGTATCAAAAGCAGAATAGACAATGTCCTCCTCAGAAGTCAGCCATTGAAGAAGAGCTTGATCCTAGTGATCCCTCAGCTTTATACCAAATATGATGTATACAGGATGGAATACCTCATTGGTCAATTTAGGGTCACCTGTCTTGTCTGCTCCTCCCCAGAGGTGCATCCTTTTACTTTCTACACGCCCAACACAGTATACAAGATTTAGCAGGGAACTTGGTCTGCACTGGAGTAAGTATAAGCAAGAGCCTTTCTACATGCCAATCCTTGGTAGTAACTATAAACGTCAAGTGTTATCACTGCTAGAAGCAGACACTGTCTGCAAAAATATGCCATTAACTTCAGAAAGTGAAGTTACTTAGAGGAGTTTTAGCTGAAAAGTAAAATCATTGAAAGTAATTAGTTCTGTTCTAACTCCAATCAGTACATAGCCCAGCAGTCAAAGGCATTTTTATTAAAAATCACAGCCAAGAGTGTTAGTCATTTTTAATGAGATGTTAAGTAGTTCACAAATGGTCCTGGAACACTTCTCCAAAAAGTGAAAAATCTAGATTCTGTCCATTGCTTTTCATAAGGCTTTCCAAAGCAATAGTTTTCACCTCACATTTGCTGAAGTAGTGTCATTGGTGGTGTGGTAAAAATGTAAGTTTCATAAAGTTAGTGAGAGCACAAGAAAACCGGAATGTGATTCTGTGCTGTGGTAATCAGGAAAGTTCCCAACGAAGGGTGTTACTCAGGCTTCTAAACTTCCAGAACTGTACAAACATATTACAAAACGTGTCCTTAATTTGAAGTATATGAATGCATACGAAAATGTACAAACTGGTATCAAAGCAAGCCTTCAGTTACACAAGCACATTGTCAGCAAGGCTATGGGCGTGTTTTTTTTTCTTTTAATTTTTTTTATTTTA
>JAVSBS010013892.1:0-17109 GCA_033124195.1 Coracias cyanogaster
GCCACACCTCTTGGTTCACAAGATGGTTCCCTTGAAGCTAACAGAAGCTCAGTACGAATTAAAAGCAGATAGAGGAATGAGCTCCATTACTCATGACCAACCCTATCCATGGAAATTGAAGGAAGCAGTTAAGTTCAGTAGAGAATTTTTGGTCATCCCTAGAAGCTAATATATGGCTGACCAAAGGTTGATAATCGATCCTATCTAGCCTGGCAACTTGGGGCATCTACCTCAGTGTCTCATCTCCCAAAAAGGCCGGTGCCAGGCACTTCAGAAGATGGTGTAAGAATGTATGTGGCAGCAGATACAAATCCTGGCCCTGTTGCTAGGGAAGATACTCGTCAGTGCAGGAGTCTGACTTGGACGCAGTTCCAACATAGTCCTGCTGTTCTTTCTGTCCCCTTCCCAGCTGTGGTACAGCTGCTGTGAACTGCATCCTCGGGTGATCAAGGTAGCTTTCTGAAGACCCTGTCAATGCCTGAGATAAGCTTCTAATACAAGCACTTAGCTCATGTTTACAACTGTAGATACTCCTTCTATATCAACACCCAGTAACACTGTGGTTTGCAGCTACACCAGTGAGCTCACTCTGAGCATGCCTCTTAAGCAGAAGCATTACTTCAGTATCCTTCAAACGTAAAACTGCAGTGGTCAGTGCAGATAGGCAATCTAATAAATTGCTAACTGCCTCTGATTTCATTTCCAGGTGTTCTTGCCTTGTATTCTGGACTAAAGCCGACGATGATCCGTGCATTCCTGGCCAATGGGGCACTGTTTGTTGCCTATGAGTACAGTCGGAAACTTATGATGAAACAAATAGATTCGTATTGATACCTTCTAACAGATGGAGAACAAAAGGTTCATTAAGGATCATTTAAGTAAATGATCAAAAAACCTGTAGATCGCATCATGGTCTGAGCAGGGCCAAATCAGTGCCCTAATTTTAGGTACTGAACTCCAGTTTAAGATTTGTAATCTTTTAAATTCAGGTGATTTTATAGAGATGTATACATGCTGTTTGAATTGGACCAGCAGAACCATCTCTATCTTCCAGATTCTGCACTAGGTACATTGCATGTCATAAATATATTTTCCTGACCTTTGATGGTGCTCAGCTGACCTGCTGGGTTTGATGTAACATGCAGCAGTAGCCTGTGATGTGTTCCCAGCACAGCGCTGTTCCAAAATCTGTGCTGGGGTGGTGAACTTCCCAGTTGTTGCTGGCAAGTGTCTGACTCAAAGTAACAGCAGTCATGTCTAATCCTGCTGAGTGTGGCTGACTTAAATGTGTCCCTCAGCTAGAGCCCTGCCCTTCTCCAGCTCCCTTCTGCTCGCTGCCTTTCCAAGGTCATGGCAGGTGGTGTCTGACTTGTGTACTCTGTCCCAGTGAGCAGGCTTATAGAAGCGGGAACGGTTCACCCCCTGCCTTGTATTTTGTGACTTAGAGCCTGAGATCTGCCTGTGTTTGAGATAAAAATGCAGTTACTGGGTTTAAGGAGTCCATGTAGCATTTTAGTATTTTCTAAATCCTTTCAAGGAGGGCACCACTTAATTGAAGACTTAGCATAAAGGAGACTGCTGGAAATAGCTGCTGGCTCTCAGCACTTTGTGCAGGCTCTTGTTTGGGTCACCTTGACATGAATGAGTTCATGTGCTTGAAGGACAGGAAGCAGAAGAGGAGCAGAAAGCCAGAACTGAGTTCCTGAAGACAACTGACACCATGGTGTGGCATGCATGAAGCTGGGCTGGAGTCCTACCATGTGCTGTCTCTTCAGTTGAGTGGAAAAAGCTCATGTGACTGGATAGTTTGTATTACCTTCAGGCCTGGAGGGCATTCCTGCTTGGTCATGTTACTTGATTAAACACGCAGTTAGTCAGTCTTACCCAAAGTGATGCAGTGACACCTATTTCTAGATGTCCCCTCCATTCCTGAAGTAGGATGTTCTTGAGACAGGCATGCCCTGCCTTGCAAGCAGCAGCTACTGCCATCCTGGGAGAAGGCAGAGCAGGTCTCAGAGCCACACAGTTCATGACTCAGGCCTGCAGTTGCCCAGAGGATGTTGTCTGTGTGGTGTAAGTGACACCCACCCTCTTGGAGGGCACAGACAGAGCTCTTTGACCTACCACGATCCTCAGAGCTACACAGAGATAGCAGCTTGTCTCAGCAGCCACACTTTGTCAGTGACTGGCCCCACTCAGAGCTGGAACAGCTCATTCTGCATGTTACAGCTTCCCTGTCAGATCCTAGGAACAGGAAAAAAACTTTAGGTACAGATAAAAGCATCTCGAAAGCACCTCTTGCCGTGGAGCCAGAGCGCACTTAAGCGGGCTGCTGCACTGCATTGTTACAGCCTCTGCTGAAAAGTGGTTGCTGCAGTTTGATGAACTCTTCTTGCTCCCCCAGCCTCCACGTGCAGCAAGAACTGTCCAGCCCCCTTCATACACCCAGGAGAAGAGGCAGATAAAGCAGGACAGGGCTGAAAAACCTTGCAGCAGTTTGCTGTTCACTAGGGGCAGAAATACTGAGCGTCATCAGTCCATTAAAAGGCAGTGATACCAAATGTTTAAATAATTCAGGTAGGAGGGTGAGGCTTCAAGAGTTGTTAGACTTCCCCTTCTTTACAAAGATGTCTAGCCCAGGGAAATAGTCTAGGTGTAGATGTTTCTAGTAGTTATGAGAAGGTGAGGACTGACTCCACAGCCGTGGAATACTTCAATCTATTTCTTAGATTTGTCTTTGCTTTCATTTTTAAAAGCTCATGGTTGCAGTTTTTAATACAAAAGTTGAAGCTTCAGGAGAAGCAGGATATTTTGAACTGAACCTACAGCAAGAAGCTGGTGGCTGAAATAAACATGAATTTTGAAAGTTTACCTTCAGAACTTTATGTAATCAGTATTTTCTCCATTCACAGCTGCTTAAGCTGTAGATGTGTATCGGTTGTTGATCTAAGAACTTCATAATGTTGGTACAGGAATTCATGTGAATAAAGTTTGATTTGATTAATTGTGTGCCTGACTATTGTTTATGCAACAACACTGACCAGGCTTGTCTAGCTGAGGAGCCAAGAGAGGCTGAAGTCAGTGTCATCGCCCCTCCAAGAATTACAGGAAAAAGATTTTTGCAATCAGTAAGCGATTGAAAACATCAGTGAATGATTGTAAACCTCAAAACTACAGGGGCAGTGCCAGCTATAACAAGGTGCTGTGAAACAGCTGCAGATTTTACATGATCTACTGCTGAAAATAAAGACCATACTACTGAAAACAGATGAGCCCTTGCCCAGTTGCTTTGTTAGTACCAAAGTCAGTTCTAATATTAGGGCTCAATCAAGTTCCAAGTTTCTAACTTGTTGCTTACTATGATACATGGCTGTACGAGTAACTTTCCTGCCAGAAGAATGCCAGGAGTGCGGCACAAGTCACTTAAGTTCCACACATAAGGGGTGAGTGTCCACTACCCTAGAGCCAGAGAAGGTCACTTCTGCAGAGGTTAGGACCTAGTGTTACCTCCTTTGAGCAGTGGTGTAAAATCTCTTTAGGAGAAAGGCAGTACCTCTCTCAGCTATTTGGTTACTCATTTCTGCTTATAGAACAGTTTTTTACTGAACTGTGTGCTTCAGCTAGAAAAAAGCTGACTTGCTGCAGGAGCCTTTGCTGTTGCTGCTACATGAGATCAGCTTATTCCATATGCAGGAAGAATGTTCACCTCAACTGCCCTGCAAGCTGTTGGAAAGAGCAGCACAGGACAGTGATATCCAATTGCCTGAGCTAAGGCACAAGGAACTTAGTCACCAGCCACTTGTAGCTGCAGTAGTGGCATCCTCCAGCTCCTAACACATTCAGCACAGGGACAGAGGCCTGACCTGCCTTCTTGCTCCACCACCTTCTAGTGACGCAGCCATGGTCTCACTCCTGTACACACGGGGATTTCTTCCTGAGTTTGGCAGTAGCAGAAACACCGTCTTTGCATTAACTTTACCAGCACCTCTTAACCTTGAGGAGCAGTTTTCTAAGTTTATGTGCGATAACATGTGAAGCAATGCTGCAGATTCATGTTCCCCAGTACAAGAAAAGGCAGTGACATACTGGAACAACTCAAGCAGAGGGCAGCAAGAATGGATGGTGGAGAAAACTGGGTTTGCTGACTCATAACAAAGCTTGAGGAGAGAGAGATCTTACTGCTGTCTACAGTTACCTCATTCACAAGAGGTGATAGAGCCAGGCTCTCCAGGGAGACATACAGGGGCAGGACAAGATGCAACAGCCAGAACTTGGAACATGGGAAATGCCAACCAGGAAGGAAGGAGGAGTTTCCAGCAGCCCAGCTCCTAAGTACCAGATTAGTTATGTAGCAATAGCAAAACTTTAGTCCACATGAGGTAGTGGCATGATGCTATGAACTACAAGTAAGTTATGAGATACAAGGCAGTTAGGAGATCTCTGCCTACTTCACTGGGTAGTTATTAGCTATGGAAAGCTCTGTCAATCCCCTTTGCTCTTGGTTCCTAACAATAAACACACTAAAGAAGCAATAGAATCATTTAGACTGGAAGACGCCTTTTAAATAAAGTCCAACCATTAACCTAACATTGCCAAGTCCCACTAAACCCTGTCTTTTAAGTGCTACATGTACACATCTTTTAAATATCTCTGTGGTGACTCCACCTGTTCCACTGCTTTACAACCCTTTAGGTGAAGAAGTTTTCTCTAGTATTCAGTCTAAACTTTCCCCTGGCACAATCTGAGTCCACTTCTTGTCCTATCACTTGTTACTTGGGAGAACAAACCTACCTTCACCCCTCTACAACCTTCTTTCAGGTAGTTGTAAAGAGCGATAAGGTTTCCCTTGAGCCTCCTTTTCTCCAGACTGAGCAACCCCAGTTCCCTCAGCTGCTCCTCACAAGACTTGTGCTCTAGATCCTTCACCAGTTTCACTGCCCTTCTTTGGACAAGTTCCAGCATCTCAGCATCTTTCTTGTATTGATGTGCCCAAAACTGAACACAGTACCTGAGATGCAACCTCACAGTGCCCCACAGAGGGGGACAATCACTTCCCTAGTCCTGCTGGCCACTACTTCTACAGGCCTTCTTGGCCAATAGCATCAAGAAGAACCAAGAAGCTAACCTCAACACGTTGCACATAAAGGAAGGCTTGAGCACTCTCCACAGAACAGCTGCACTGCTGAGTACAGCTGGAAGCAGAATAAGCACTGTCTGTGCGTTACAGGTCTCAGTACAGCTCAGGAGGGATCAGTGCGCATTTGCAGTATTAGCTCAGAGGAGCAAGTGCAGAGATCAAACCCTTTGCACGAAGGTGTTAAGGCAGGCCTGGCTAACTGATCCCAGGCAGTTACCATACTCATGAGCTGATGGGCCATCTCAGCCCAAGGAGGTACAGTGGCAGAGAAGCAGTTTCCAACCCCGACCATCAGCTCCCAGGCCATGTGTTACTCTGATCACCATTGATTTCTGATGAACAGTGGTTGAATACCAAGACTTCTACTCAAGAAGTATTAGTCTGCCTGTGCCAGGTAATATTTCTCCCTCCAAATTTCCATATTCCACTGAGCTGTGGAAAACCCTGATGCTGAGGGAAGGTATGGTCAAATCTTTCCAGAAGTCTCCTGCAGACTGCTGGTCTCCACTCACCAGCAGGTTAAAGCTCTTGCATAAAGACAGACATTTGTCTTAAATTAAGAAGGGATTACCCATATGTGGAGACATCTGAGCTCCAAAGGATCCAACAGCTCATTAACATGACATGACAGTCAGCCACCACAAAGTAACTCTTCACAGTATTATTGCTCTGCACAACAGAACTTCATGTAAGTTTATTTGAGAAGTAGTATCTACACAGAAATACATTAAGTACATCAAAATGGGACTGCTTCACTTCATACTGAAGCAGCAAGACATTCTCCAGGAAAAAAGATCCATTTTACATATTTCCCTTCTTCCAGCTTTCCCTTATAGTTCAATAAAGTTCACCTCCACAGCAAATTTCTCACTATAGATTTTCCACATTTTAGACTTGTGAGGGTTATCCAGCTCATTCCTGGGAAGGTAGAGTCTGAAAGACAGAATTCCATAGCATCTCTTACAGCCCAAGACATGCTTTTTCCTTTAAGCCAGTCAAGAAAGCTTCAAGCTCAGACCTGCAATATTAAATACAGCCCTACATCTTGAATTCAGACAGACATCAGGCATGCCTGCACAGAGCTTTGGATCTGAAGTAGTCTGAGAAACACAAAAATCAACCTGATGGGTTTGTGGGTTGGTTTTCAGGATTTTTGTTGTGTTTGGACTTTGGTTGGTTGGGTTTCCCCCTGAGAAGCCCCATGATGCAAGACTGTTAGAATAAAATTAGTGTTACCTCCAGCTCAAGGCCTCCTGATGGGATGCAAGTGGCAGGAGTTTAATAACTGACCTTCCCAATGGCAAGGATTTGATTCAGTACTCAGTTACATTCATCAGGCACCTTCTCCACTTCTAATGCCTACCAAATTCATGTCTAGTTATCACTTAACAGCACTTGCACATCAGCTGTGGCTGAATTAGAGATACAGAGCTAGGAGCACTGTATCCTTGGGCAGCTACTTCACTTCTGATCAGACACAGTCCACCCGAGGTCTACCAGAATTCTCTGGGCAGAAAGTCTCTACTAAATTGTGTCTAAGAGGTCTGGTGGGGTATCTCCCCTAGCCCTGGAGGAAACAAAGCACTGAGTGAAACTTTTGAAATGGCACTGTTGCGTGGCTGCCAGAGCAGGCATACGTTTCTCCTGCCACTGGTTTGGTCTAATTAGATGTCTGCACCTAGGCTGCAAGGTGCATTGCTGACTCAGCATATTAGTGTTATGGACATAGACTCATGGCTATCTTTCCACATGCTCCGATGGGATCAACGAAATAAAAATTGTTCCTATTCCAGTCATGGAGATAATGGAAATTGTCTGTTATATGTCAAGTTCACCGTTCCCATGTTTCAATCTGTCAGGTTTGGTAGACAGAAGAAATCGATCTCACATGTCTGCATTTCTACATCATTCCCCTTGTGAGACTGACAAGCTCAACTTTTGCTGGTGGGAGCTCCACCAGGAGTTCTAGTCTCAACAAGAACAAGCCACAGTAATTTCTAACTTAAAGCATGAGAAGCAGTAAGTTAAGATCCCTTCTTTGGGATGCCAAGCATTAGTACCTTTAACTCTGGTCTTAATATTTGCTTGCCAAGCTGCTGAATGAGCTCCAGCCTCAGCCAGCGCTATAGAGGACAACAGTTGCCTTAGGTTTGAACAGTTAGCACCACCTTTTGGAATTGAAGTCCATTAACAATACTTAAGAGTGCTGATGAAAGAGTCCAATGGATGAAGATGAAGAGCTCATACTTCTAAGACACTTGGCACAGTCCAAGCATAAGCCAACTGCCTGCTTTCAAGTTACAGTTGTCAGAGACCAGTGCCCATACAGAAGCCCACACAGGATTGATCAGCCAGCAACCTCGGCTTTCAGTACCATGTTTATGAGCTTCCAGCTCTGTTCAGACAAGTAAGGATCTGAAGGCAGTCACTATGGTCACTTACTTACCTGTTATTTTCAATAAAGGAAGTGTTGAACCAGAAGAAGAACGGGCAGTTGTCATAGCCTTTTGGGAGGTCCTAAATACAAAGACCTTGTTTAAGGACTCTAGATAATAGAGCTCACTTTTTGCAGAGCAAGAATACCCACCTGCCCTTAGTAGTTTGATTTACAAAGCTACAGTGAAGAGCCCAATATCACACCCAGATCACTACTTCCACTGAAGTTTTTTCAGGACTAGGTCAAACTTAATGCAATGAAGTAAGACACCCATGTCAGGAGCAGCAGATACTCAACAAAGATGTCTTGGTTGTACCATCTGAACAGCCAGATGCCACCCCAACCTGCAGAGACTGATGTAGCAGCATCACTCACTGCACAGGGGTGGAATAACAGCTGCTAACACCCACAGTCACGGGGGAGGAACACAGCTTCTGCCCCACACAGCACAGCCAGACCAGCTGCAGCTTGCACGGCAGCCTCTCCCCATACTCAAGTGAAGGTCTTCACGCTATTATATACTTACAGAACGCGATTCAAATCTGACTTTCACATCACCACTTATAACAGGGCTGTCTTCCAAGCCAATGACTACACAGTCACTTTCAGAATCAAAGAAGAGCTGGATAACAGAACAAAGTATTACTTTTGTTAAAAGTTACTGCAGAGAAGCAAGGGACCAATTCATGACAATACCTAGCTACACATTCATGGTATACAGGTACAAGAGCAGTGCTAGAATAGCAGCCAACAATTTAAGCTACTAACCTCAGAGTAAGCTATTGCATTTAATTGATTTCTAGGGAAATCTTTCACCATCTTACCACTACTTTTCCTGTGACTTAGCAAAGCTTAGCTTTTTTATTCTCTCCAAATTTACTGCATCCATTTATTTCAATGGATCCAGTACTCAGCTTTTACAAGAAGATACTTTTGACCCAGAAGTCAGTTTTCAGCTTCTGTGACTGAACTGACATGATTTCACAGTAATCTCACCTTGCAATTTCCTTGACTGGCACATACACATTCTAGTACAACTTGCTTCCTCACTATTATCTGCACCTTCATATCAGTTCCGTTGCCTTTTCCAACTCCTAGAAAGAAAGAGTTGCATTATACTCTCATACACACATTAGCTGGAAACCTAAGTGGTCATGAAAACCAAGTGCAGTAATACGGAAAAGTGCTTTTTCTCCAGAACACCTTGCTAGAAGACTTTAGAAAGCTCAATCCTAAAGATGGCTCAAGGTGCAGTGGTTGAAAGCTGCGTTGAAGTAGCAGTGAATCCTACTGGTGCAGCAAGAACAGGCTAATGTAGAGTCTAGTTTCACTGACTGAACAAGAACGGCAGTTTGAAGTCCTCTTGAAACAAGCAGTGCTGAACTTCCAGCCTTTTGTCAAGATTCAGTATACACAGAGAAACAAGCGTGTATATGGAGCTGAGAAACATTAGTGGATCCAGTTCCACATGTGTAGTTAATCTTACTTCAAAAGTGACTCCCCTCCCAAAACAGAGCATGTTGCATGTGAGCCACTATTTTACCAGACACCCAGAAAGTGATAGAACACCTGAGGCAACTGGTCTCTAAAATGCTCTTTATTGTATTTTAACTGTGCTATTTGAATTCTCAAATCCCAGTAAGTCTACATTCCTATCATGGGTTTAAGAAGAGAGACAGAGATCAGCTAGGTACTAGGAAACCATTGCCAGATAGAGGAATGCCCAAATTCAAGAGTTCTTACCATGTATAGAGTGGATTTTGAGGTTTTTTATTTTGAGTTGTCTCTCTGGTGGGAGTTTCAAGTTATACTTGTTTTTCAGGATCTCATAATACCCAACATACCTACTCTGTAATGCAAAAAACCCAGACACATTATGCAGTTTCTGTACCCCACACAGACTAATTCTAGGCAGAATTAGGATTAAATAGATCTTCTACACCAAGTGCTTGGCTTTTCTACATCCAAAGAAAAGTAGCTGCCATTTGTTCTCCTTCCCCTCCCCATTCAAACAGTCCTCTAGACAAATTCAACATTTCTTTTTTAAACATGATTTAAACTTAACATTCTAAGAGGAATTCTGTACTTCTGAGTTCAAGAAGTGAGGAACTATTACATTGTAGCTTTAAGGGGCAGAACGTTTAAAGGTGCAGGATATGTATAAATGTACAAGATTTTACAGAAGCACATTCTGAAGCTGTACTTCCATTCTATTTTATACCAGCAACTGAAGTACCTCTGTCATCAGCTTCACCTCACACCTCTGAATCTCATAGAACACAGCAAGCCAAAATGAGCAAAGCCCTACACTGTGGTTTAAGGCAATAATTTTCATATTTCCTTGTGAATGCAGCCTCTAGAGGATGCACCTCCTCCACCCAGGCACAGCAGTGCCATGGCCCTCTCCAGGCCAGGCTGTAGGCCTCAGTGCATCCTTGATTAACAGCCCTGTTATCTTATGGGGTCATGTTCCTGTGAGGCTGGGCAAACACTGCAACAGGATGCCCAGAGAGGCTGTAGTCTCTCCACCTGTGGAGATATTCTAGACCCACCCAACACAGCCCTAGGCAACCTGCTCTAGCTCACCTTGCTTGAACAGTGGGGTTGGACTGAAAGCTCTCCTAGTCCTAACAACTGTTGTCTTAGATACCACAATTCAGATCTGATGGTGTTACACAAAGGCATAAGAAATACGCTTGGACAGAGGAGAAGGGGAGACCCTGCCAGTCGATAGTCTTCCAACCCTTAAAGGGTACAGAAAGTTCAGGACTTAAGCATTAGCAGGAACCTACATCTCTGAAACAAGGCAAGGGAGGTGAGCTAGCATAAGTGCTCAGGTGGCTAGTGTTGGTTTGTCTGCTGTTACTGGACCTGCTCAGGCTTACCTGGGATGGAGTTTCAACTCCCTGGAACTTGGTACTTGTGCTTCTATCAGTTCTTCTCTCCCCAAAGTAGTCCAAACTTTCCTACATAGGAAGACAATTTCAAGGGTTGAGATATTAATCCCACCACCATTCCCCTTCCTGAGAAGTGGATAGTAAGCTAGAATTACACTAGTTGATTCCAGTAAGGGAATGCAAGTGAAAATATGCAATAGCCAGTTTGGTACCTTCTGAAAGGAGGCTTTTAACGAGAATAAAAAAGTACTAATTAGTAAGTCTGATATATTAAGTCTGTCATCTATGAAAGTACTGATGAAACACATTGATTGAGGAGAGCAATGTGCATTTTAAACAACTCCTTTAGTACCATCTATATTCCTCAAGTAGTCTGTGGTAGACCAAGCTGAACATTAGTTCACAAACCAAACTCAGAGGAAAACCAAGTGATTAAACAAATATACACTGTCCAGACTGCCTGGAGTGACCTGGGCCTTCTGCAACCCAGGCTTCTAGATTGATATACCAAATCTGGGATACTAGAGCAGAACATGCATCTGTCCTGGCTGGGACTTGCTGATCTTTCTCCCTTACCCCAGAAGGGCTTCTTGCTGTAATGCTGGCAGTCAAGACAATTCTTGACACCTCACAGTACTTGGGAAAAAAATTGCACTTAACACAGTGACACTATCTGTAGTAGAGCATGCTCTGAAGACATCTTACAGTTTAAGACAGTTTTTGCTCAAGATACTTGGCCTATTACGCCTCCAGAAAGCACTTCAAAGTTGGTATCCTATTAAATTCTATTTTCCCAGTTTTTCCAGACCAAGAACAGTCTTAAGCAGAAAGGAATTTACATAGTAGCAAGATTTGCAAGCCCTTTTTGTAAAACAGATTGTTCACAGTATCCTTTTTCCAGTAATGACTTTTTGCAGAGTATTAGTGCATTTCACCAAATTAATAGGCTCTAAAAGGACATTTTGAATATGAGAGAAATAAAAAAAATTAAATACCAGTTTTTACCTTTGCACTCTCAAACTGGTCACTGTCTATGAGCCAAGTACAGACCATTGTTCCAGTCCTACCTGTATTAGAAGTAAGAGACAGGTTGAACTATAGAAGTTTAATGTTTAAAGGTACTGGGAATACTTTTCTGAAGATGAAGTTGTAACTTTTGAAATAGAAGAGATAATAGGAGATGAGTTACACTAGACTAGTTAAATGCCTGTATTTCAAGGAAGAACAAGTTAAGGACAAGATACTGCAGTTTAACTTGTTCCTTGAAAGTAGTCCCCATATTTCTTTGTAGTATTCCTAGAGATACTTAGGAAGTTGGCCAGTATCTGCATACTCCATACAGTCAAGTATGGAGTATCCATGCTACTAGATTAGTTATAGACTGGCACTTGCCAATGGTCTAAGCCTCAAGATTTGCTTCTCTGCCCCAACTTTTTTCCCCCCAACCCTACTAAGAAGGCATCAAGACTGCTAGCACAGACTCTAGTATAGTCTGTTTTGAGTTTAAAAGTCTCAGAGGTCGAGTCACTCCTCCCAACACTTGTTCTTCAAGCTGGTTTTGGCCTGCAAGAAGCTTCAGTTTTGCAAAACCTTTTAAACTATGGTTCCAAGTAGGGAAAAGGAGCCTTTGTGTTAAGTAACCACCTGGTTTAAGCCCAATATTTGCAGCAGTAACTGCAGGTGGCTGAAGATGTGGCAGATATCTGCAGTGAAATCTGGCTTATTTGCACAGCTATCTATCCACTTCAGCAGCTCCCACACTACTACAGGATGCAGATGGCACTCACAGGTCAGCTCACATGCAGTAGGATTGACTAGTCTGTCCCCATAAGACCAGAGTGCACTCACTCTATCACAAAACACCTTTTGTACCTCAATTTAATATTCAGCAGTAGTACAATGTCCCACCCCTGCTGCTGCAAGAAATTTAAAAGCCTGAATATCCTGCACTGTAACATACCTCAATGTGGGTGTCTGGCTGCCAGGGAGCCAAAGCAACAACTTAGCACTTGATAGCAGCAGCTTCAGTAGCTTTCTGTCCCCAGCCTCTCCTGGGAACTGCTGTCCCAGCAGCCAGAACAGCAGGAAGTTATGGAAGACCATTTTAAGAGATCAGAAGCCAGTGCAGATTAAGAACTAATTTGGACTACCTAAAATTGGGGTTGTATAATACTGAACACAGCACTACACCTTTGCTCATCAGTGCCTGCAGAATTTGTCAAGTTAACCTCTAACACCATCTCATGCTATGGCTTTAGGCCATACTAACATCAAAGAACCCATGATAAGAATAACATTTAATTCGTAGCATACACAAATTACACATGAGAGGTCCTACCTTTGCCTCCTTTACAGTGAATTGCTATGATGTTCTTCTCATCTTGACTCATCCATTCACGGACACTGGCAGTGAATTTCAGCATGTCCCTAGGTAAGTAGAAAATTAGTGGATTAAAGCAAGTGCCCACACAGAACTATCATATATGTGTTTCTTGACAAGACTCACTGTAATGCTGGGACATTGTGGTCATCAATAAAGATCCTTTCCACCCTATAGTGGAAGTACTTGGGGTCATAGCCTTTTTCGCCTACAATGAGAGATCTGGAGTTAAGCCAGGAAAGGGAATAGATTTGCAACAAAAAAAGTGGCTTGTGACACACAGCTGCTGGTCTGAACATACGCTAGTGTTTAAAGTACAGTAGTAAAAATAGATACACAAAGTGGAAAAACTATGATGTACTTCAGCTAAAATCACACTTGCTTAGATTCTAATTTCACAGCCCTCACTTTTAAGTGAAAAATTAATCTCCAGGCCCAGATGGCCATTCTTTACCATAGAGGTTATTTAGGGGTCTGAAAGTTAGTTTTGAGTACTCTGTCAGGGTCAACCACAGCAATAGCCACATACAATGTGGTAAGGACCTGCTAACACCACACTCTTCATCTGTGATCTCTTCTATCCCTCTGCTGGCTAGAGGGCAGTTTTACTTTTTCAGGACTTCAGTATCGATGCTTCTATAACACACCTTGCCTGCTTCCTGCTCTGATGCTCTACTACGAATGCAGAAACCACAGGATAGTTTTTCCTGCAGTATTTTTAAGTGTTTTAACCAACTAGAACAGAAGAGCTTTTAACTATTCATACACCTCATTCTTCTAAGCCTTTATTAGAAAAATCCTCTGACATTACCCCAAGTTTTAGCCCAAGTTTAGTTTTTCAGTTCTTTAGTAAGAGTTTTGAAACACTGGAGCAACTCTTCAGCATAAGCAAGGACGTCTAAACAGCAAGGCATCATCTTTTGCAAGCTTCAGCACAATATATTAGATGCTCAAAGTCAATAGCCACACTGAGGACAGAAGATAGAGAGAGTTGTGTACTTTTGACAGACTTAAAATTCTTGGGAGATTTGGTATTGCCAGCATCATACCTTGAGAAGATGTTTTTCTGTTTAGCAGTATTTCAATACAGTCAGCAGCTAAACATACTTACTGCAGAGATTGTAGACTTTATAGTGGTCTGCATGTTTGGTGTCCAAAAATCGTGCAACTTCCTAAAGCAATAACAAGATACAAGTTCAGAGTAGTTAGTACTTTACTCGTTACTTCTACCACCACCTCATCCCCCATCATTTAAGTGGGGTCAGCAAGCACACCAACAGCCCTCGGACAGCAGGCCCTTCCAGCCCAACAGCTCAGGTTCTCATCTGGCATATAAGTACTACTGCAACTCTTCCCTGCCCTACATATTTGTTTCCACAATACCAGGCAGCATAGCTCTAAGGGCATTAATGCAGACCTTCTAAACATCTTTATTTAGATGAATATACAATTCTCATCACTCATACCATTACTAGCCTTGGACAGAACTGACTTGATTCTCTGGACATTCCCAAGGAATGGGACCAGAGCACCAGCGTGCATGCCAAAAGATACATCTCACTCTGCTTACCTAAGACTGTACAACACAAGCAGTGCAGCACAGTGGAGATCACTGTTTATTCACTCCAATAAGGCAAGACAGCAGGATTAGGACTGACTTAATCTAGTCCACATTCAAAATAGTGGGAACCCAGAAATGAAAGTATTCAGGAATACTGGAGTTGGCAAATGAGAGATTTTTACCTCTATAGGATTCCTGTAGAAAGACTGCTTCCCAGAAGATGGAAATGACATTGCAATAATGCGATCTGTGGAAAAGACAGCAATCAGAAGTAACAGGGGAAACCTTCCCCACCACAGGAACTACATGGATTGGCAGCAACATCTTTACAAAACAGCTTATTTCGACTTTAAGAACCACCTACCCATTTCTGAGAGGCTTTCTGCATTTAATATAGCTAGAGCAGGAGAATAATGCTTCCTGAGGCATCAGCTACCATTAAGTACAAGTCTTCACAAAATCACAGGCAAAAATACTATGACTTAGCCAACAGTTTCTCAGGTCTGGTTCCCTAGGCCTCAGGAGAACCTCTATCATTACACGAAGCATGTGCAGCCTCTCTCCCAGATGGCTAAGCCTTGAGAACAGTGAGCCAGGAATCCATATTTCAGAATCCCACAGAAAAGGAGTAGGCCTGGTTTGACTTCATACTTAAATTTCACTAGTCTCAAACACTGCCTGTATTTCATGTCAAGCACTTATTAACGGAATATCTAGTGTTAGCAGGATGTAACATGCCGCAAAGTGTCATTTGCTTCTACAAACCAGTAACGTAAGTGAGATCCAGATCAAAGCCATCTTTCATATAACGCCTCTTGTTTTCAGAGACCTGCCAAAATAAAAAAAGTAGAGGAATGCCAAAGATCAACAAGTGTTCCCTGTTATGAGAAAAAAAAAAATCAAGCATCTAGACTCATGAGTAGTAAAGCCTCATTTTGCTATAGTAAGCTTCACAGCATTAGCCAAGTATGTTTGTGTTAGCTTTTAGGCAGAAGCTCCCTACAGAATGTTTACCCTGAAGTATCAAAGTTTATTCTAATGGAAAGAACGCTGCAGGGTCATTGTGGATCGCAGCATGAATCTGTCATTGCTATTTGAGCGTTTCAGGACTGAGGAATGGAAGAAGAAAAGTTAAGGGCAGCATCACCAAGACTGCTTAATCCTGACCAAGAGGACATACTCAAAGCTTCAGGTACCACTTTAGTGCGCTTGATGAAAATAAGGGGCATTTACAATGGGTATGGCTTTAATAGCCAGGTTCTTTTGTTTTCACCTGGAAAAAGGAGCAGAAGCATTAAAATTCCTGTCCTCCCTCACATGAGGGAAAACAGCCCATGTAAAAAAACTAGAAATTATCGATTGAGACACGTGGTGCTGGTGCAATCACTTTGATGTGCTGGCCTTCCAGGTCAAGTTGCTGCTTACATGAGCAAAGCTAAGAATTGTTACAAGTTGGATGTAAAGCTCCAGTACCCTGACAGGGACACTGGCCAGACATGCTGCTTAAGCAATATTATTAGTTGCAAACCAATAGGCTGTGGGCACTCTTGCTACTCACCATCGATGGCTGCCTGGAGAAAGAATTTGCAACAGTAATAGTAGGCTAGATATTTTGAGAGGCCAGCTTACCATTCTCCGGGTCACCACTTCAAGTTGCTTCTTCTGTGAAGCCAGGCGAAATATTCTTACTAAGATGACAATTCTCAGAACTCGGAGGAGAGTAACCATCCTAGATGAGAGTCAGATTCACCATGAAAGAAAGTTAACACAATTATAACTTAGAGGCAAATCTTAAAGCTGTTTAAAGGCTCTTTCAGAGATAGTTTAAAGCCTTGTCTCATGTGCTAAACTCCAGCTGATTTTGGAGAAAATGCTGATCAGGCTGATTTTGGAGAAAGTATTGTGCTTGAAGAGTGCCATGGATTTATTGAGGTTTTTTGGGGGATTACATGTTCTGAACAGCAAACACAACTATGAAATCCCCTACTTGCTCAAACAGACTTTCACAGGCACATCTGTCCAGCAAGCAAATTCTCTTAACATTACCTATGTTATTATCCCCAAATTCTTGTTCCTTGAAGCTTGCTCTCAAGAAAAATAGCTGAAAAGAGAAGCTAGACAGGCTATAGATACCATGCCTTAAACCTGAGAACAGATCAGTATAAACCCTGTGTTTAATCATTCAGCAATTTGAGCAGATGATTTGGTTTGATGAACTCTGAACTGCTGTTGAACTTTGAAGCAGGCAAGATGCTTATGTGAATGGTTCTAAGGAAACAACTGAACAGGGGCTGCTGCTTTCACATACCCTTAGGGACTGGGGCAAAATAACACATTCCTTAAGGAGTATGGGAATTCTCCCATGAACCCATGAAGCCAACATGGGTTCATGAAGGGCAAGTCCTGTTTAACCAACCTGATCTCCTACCATGATCAGGTGATCCGCCTAGTGGATGAGGGCAAGGCGGTGGATGTTGTCTACCTGGACTTCAGAAAGGCATTTGACACCGTTTCCCACAGCATTCTGCTGGAGAAGCTGGCAGATCATGGCATAGACAGGAGGACTTGTCGCTGGGTTAGAAACTGGCTGGATGGCCGAGCCCAGAGGGTGGTGGTGAATGGAGTGAAATCCAGTTGGCGACCGGTCACAAGCGGTGTCCCTCAGGGCTCAGTTTTGGGACCTGTCTTGTTTAATAT
>JAVSBS010013892.1:17225-28355 GCA_033124195.1 Coracias cyanogaster
TTGTTGGGGTAGTGTCTCGCCTTACCCTCGATCCTCTTCCCTTTTGGGAGGCGGTACGGACGCTAGCGCCCGGACCGCGACAGCTGTCATCCACATAAAGGATGCTCAGATTAACTATTCTGAGGTGTGTTGGGTACTTCAAGTCTGCTGTTTGCTTCCTGAGGAAGGTCTATGAGAAAAGAAGATTGATAAACCCCAGGTAACCTCCTGGGAATTAGCTGGATTCTGTGGACACTACTGGAGACCATCTCATCTCAAGATTTGGGATTTGGCCAATGCTGAGGTATCTTCTAGTACCAGATAGTAATATTTTGGTCAGAACAGGACTGAAGAGCTCTTATCAAGAGAAGCCTTTGAGGGCCTCAGGAATTGTGTAAGATGGTAGGCCCCAGCTGAGTATCTTCCAAGAGCATCAGTGGGAACTCCTTTTCATGTGACCCAAAAGCCTATTCTAAATCCCCACCAACTTCAGCAAGCAGAATACAAGGAACCTGCACACACCAGTTTACAACAGGTTAGGTCAGTGCAGGATCAGACCTACTACTAGCATAGCCTAGTAAAAGACAGCAGCACAGATTACCCTGTCACAATGCTATTTCTCCTACCTTTAACTGGATGCTGCTGTAAGATGAAAGCTGCTTTAGAAAATTGTGGCCAGAGATGGGAAGTAATCACTAAACTCAGATTAATGTTTAAAGACCTAGAAGAAAACAAGAAGATTCTGAGGCCACAAGAGCTATTCCTGTCACAGTTCTACTTTTGAAACCTGAGTTTAGCTGGTGTTTGAAGATACAACTAGTACTTTCAGATGTTTGTAAAGCTCTAGATTCTTCAATAACTAGACGCTGAGTTGGTTTCTTCTAGAAGAAAGTTTCCCCTCTTGTGCCCAATAGCCAAATTAGGGGCATGATTTTTTTTTTTTTTTAAAAAAAAGAAAAAGCAGCTCACCTTTCCCTAGCTGATACAAGCAAGTTTCACTAATTGAAACCTAGGGCAGATAAACTAATCTTAGAGCTGTAGTTCTGTCTGCATCAGGAACAGTTTCCTTTCACATGATCCTTTCTGATCAAGCTACAGAAATCAGATGGAAATAGGACTTGAATTAACTCAAGTACATAAACAGCCTGTTTATGTACATTATGTGCAAGGCATTGCTGGAAAAAATCAAAGAGATGCTTTCCCAAAAGCCCTGTGGTAACAAGGTGGAGGAAATGAGATAGTGTGGCAAATTTTTCCTATTTCGAGATCCATTAAATGGAGATCCTCCCTGGGTTGTCCATTCCATTTGCTATTATAATCCAACTCTTCTTTCTGACCTTCTTCAGACTTTCCTTTCTATCAGGGCTGCTGTACACCTTAACCCCAAAAACACTTGAGTCAGTATTTGATGGCCTCACTATTCACTTTTAGTTAAGCCAGCTGATACATTTAAATAATCTCTGCCTTTGAGACAGGGACAGTCTACATTAGAACTGCAGACCAAAGTTAGGTGTCTTTCATTAGTCCAAACCATGAAGCACTCAGTCATATTCATGATCTAGCACATGCACAACTAGCTTAGAGGTGCGCAAGAAAATTCTTAGATGACTATCAAGAAAAGAGAGCTCACATTTAACAGCTGCCATACCATTCTTACCTTGGTATCTGATCTGCTGCAGCAAGGTCAGAGAAGGAGTACGTCATGTTAATTAATAGAGTGCCCACCACTATGAATGCATCCAAAATATTCAGTTTGGACCGGAAATAGTTCCTGAAACTGAAACAAAGGAGACTTTTAGACAAATGCCCATATGGATAGCAAAGACTGAAATACATCTTCAGGAAGAGAATCACCTATACAGAACTACTGCTAGAGACAAGCTCTCCTGAAGTAGTTCTTAACAGTACGCACTGAAGACTCACTAAGAAAAATCATAGAATCATATAAAATGGTTTGGGTTGGAAAGGACCTCAAAGATCATCTAGTTCCAATCCCCCTGCCATGGGCAGGGACACCTTCCAATACACCAGGTTGCTCAAAGCCCCATCCAATCTAGTCTTGAACACATCCAGTCTTGGGGAATCTACAACTCCCCTGGGCAACCTGTTCCAGTGACTCACCACCCTCAGAGTGAAAAACTCCCGTACATCTAATCTAAATGTAATCTTACACCCGGTATACACACAGAAGTCACAGCAAAGCTGATGCAGTTTCCAAGTACTCACTTATACAAAAAGCACTTTACTGATTATTTTACAGAAGGGTAACAGCCAAGAAAAGATGTTGCCATTGTCTATGGCCAGAACATTAGCCTACAGTGCATTCATATTTGTAGTCCAAGCTTGAAAGTAATGCTTCCTCACTTGGACTTACCACATCCCCTTCCATTTTTGCCCATGTCTTACCCTTCAACAAACACCCTCAGGAGAACATCGATGAGAAAGAAGAGCGCTATTGCCAAGGAAACACCTTCAAGAATCTCTCTAACACCCTTCTTCTCATTGATAGCCAGATCCACAATAACAACTATAATGTCCACAATGATAAGTACAACACCAAATACTCTGCGAAAATAAAAACACAAGTCAATTTGAGAGGTAGGAACGAATTGCTGATATTTAACTGAAGAGCACAAGCCTAGATTTTTGTTTTAAGCTGTTCCAGCAAGAGCATGTTCTCTTACCCCCAGGCTGAGGCCTGCTTGTGAAGCAGCTGAAGGATTCAAATTGCATTTTAAGGATCTGCTTAGAGTACATCATCCATGTAGCTCTGTACATGTACCTCAGACCCAGGTGTAGTTATTAACCTGTAATTCCACAGATGTTCCATATTGGCTTAAGACTTCTTTCCCAATCCAAGTGCTTTTCTCAAGTCACCCTTTCCTGGGGTGAGAGGGAATTCAGTAATTTCCAGAGTAGGCTGGAGTCACTGTTGTTCAGGGAACTCTAAGTTCTTACACCAGAAATAAGGACTATTCCTACCCTGCCCATATCATTACAAGCATGATCTTTTACCTGAATCCAAATGACATCACAAATGGGGAAATTTTTCTCCTAATTGCACTGCAAGAGAAGATAATTGGCATCAAGACAAGTGACATTTTGCTACTGATATTAGCCACAAGAGCACGGTTACAATCTTTTGTTCACATTCTTTCCCTTTTAGAATTCTGAATAGTAGTGATTTCTTTAAGAGACGATTATTCAGTTGTATTCATGAAGTATATAGGTTAAGGCAGTACTTGAAAGCAATGCTTTGACCACTTGTGGGAAAAAGTATTCATCAGCTACAGACCCTAGAAGTACAGCAGCATGTACTTATGAATAACACTATTCAGCATCATAATTCTAGTGACACTAGAAGTCTGGCTTAACAGCCTGTTATAAGCTTTAAGTGGGCTTATATAATAGCTATCAATCAAGAGGACAATTAAAGTAAAAACATCTCTTAAGGCAGCTTGTTCAAGACATTAGCTTATTGTATCAGAGGACTTTTTTTTTCTCCAGGCCTGGAAAAAGCTCCACTTATTAGCTCTACTATTGCTTCTGTGCTCTTGGAATAGAGGAAGACAAATCCCTCTTCTACTTTTTAAAAAGGAAATATTGATTTGGCTTTCAGATTCAAGACTCAAGTGCATCTTAAGAAAATGAGTTACTGAAGCTAAGTTCTTCCAATTGTGAAAGTTATCTCCAGCCTTAGCAGGGTTCCAGCTCTTCTTTGCAGTTACAGGAGATTTGCTGGCTCTTTGGTATCCTTTAAGCCTTCTGGTTTAAAGCTAGTAACACAAAGGCCTCTCTCACTAGCTTAAAGTCTCCTTAGGCTACACCAAGAACTAAGGTAGAAGCAATTATCTGCAAACCCCAAGTTCTGACAGTTTGAAAAAAAACCAGATTGCCAGTCTGTTAAGCAATCTTGGGATTACTTAACTACTGCAAACTCCAAGATTTTCCTTAGACACTTAAAGGAAAACACCTTCAAGTATGTCATTAGCAGTAGGACCTATGAAAAGTTCTGACGTACTGACAAAAAGTACTGGTAGATTCCTTTTGTATTGTTCATCTACCTACTCTATCTTTCCTGTTATATACAGTTACCACACTTCCTTTTCCCACCACCACTAGAGATACCACTGTTACAGGAAGTCTTTGTCAGCTCAGTAATGTATATTGTACCACAGTGAGCTACTTGTTTCCTCCAGGGTAACCGGAGCATTGTATTTCACTTGGTGCATACCCTTAACACCTCACTAACTCAGTTTAAGACAAGGCTAGGTATCCTGGAATTGATGAGGAAGCATCTCCCTGTACTCTCTGAATTAACCCACACTTCTCATATTAGGTTCACACTTCAAGGAACAAGGTCTAACCAGTAAGTATCTGCATCCTTAAACAGGAAGGAGATACTTAGGCTGTAGTACCCACTTTTCCCATGGAAGTCAAAGATGCAGTAACAGATCTTGTCTTGAGGGCAGCCTAGCATATAGGAGCCTCTTCTTGCATTTATGAATATCTATTATCTAAGGAAGCACTAGAATAATTACACTAACAGGTCTATGTCTTTGCCCAGTCAATCCTATGATGGAAATGTACTAGGTACACTAAGACTTCAGTTTCCACAGTCTAGGGACAAGTACCTTTATTAGATGCACTAAAGACCAAAATATATACACACCATTCCAATTTGGCCTGCCAGCACCTTAAATGAATTGAAGGGAACATGGCACAATAGCTCACATGCTTAGCATAAAGTCTTTGCGAAATGCATTTGTAAATTCCAACTTCAGAAATCTAGAAAGACCTGTTCTCACATAGAAGAGCTGAGGAAACAGGCTCAGGTCTTACTACTCTTGAGCTGCAGGAACAGAGAAACAAATCTATTCACTTGTCACCAACTTGATTAAGTATGCCGTAAGAGTTAGTAATCTGGTGACAAGAGCTAAACAGTTAGAAAATAACTACTTCAGGAATAGAATTAATCACTAGCAAGTTCAGATAGTTTAGTCTTCATGAGGGCATGATGCTTATCATTTGCCCCAGATACTCACTGACCTCATTTTTTCACTAGTATTTGTTCTGTGCTCTCCCAAGCTCATTCCTTTGGGAAAGTTTAATCAATGCAGCTTGGACTACTCACTCCCCATAACATGATGGACTTCTAGCTAGTCCTTGGATTGGGCTTTCATCTCTAGAGACAAAGTTTCCTGAACTTACTTGTCTTTATTATGTACTAGAACAAATGTTAAGTCACTTACTGGGCTTATCTCTACTTCAGTAAGCCATCTGCCTTCTCATTTTAGCTCAACAGTTTCCACTTTAGGGGGTAAGCAAGGCATTTAGTATATCATTAGCTTACTTGGAACAGCTGTCTGGTTCATTATCCTCATCACGACCATCATCAATCTTTACTGTGGGCTCTTCTGCTGTTGGAGAGCTGGCAAAGGAGTAACACAAGTCACACACTGATACAGATGTCAACTTTATACATTGCTACCCTTCGTTGCTCCAGAGAAAAGAATATTGGCTGTCAGCTGAGCAGCAAGAAGCAGCCTGGGCCAGAGCACAGGAGTAGTACCAGGGGAAGAAGACTTCCCACATGTTGGCAGAGCAGAACCCCTTGGCTTGTACTGACCTAGTTCCTGTTAGCAATTCATCTCCCGAAAGTTTCTCTTTAGGGGAGGAAGGGAACAGATGTGTTCAGCAATAGGGTAAAGGGCTTTGAGGTGGGGCATTCAAGAGTCCGCTGAAGACTTAACAGCCCAGCCCAGACTCTGGAAGTGCTGGAAGCATGCATATGCAAGATTGCTCCATGACATTAATGCTGTTACAGTGAACTGCCTGTTCAGAGAATTAATGTTTTCAGCAGGAAAAGCCACAGCACAGGGATGTTTTTGTGCAGAGCAGGATACCAGACCGGAAACTGGAAGACCAGAGCAGCAGCTGAGCTAGTGCTAGAACAGCATTTTTTGAGGGTAGTGGCCGCTTGCCATAACTTCCTTAAAAGGGTCTCTTTAGATTAAGTTTTTGTTCAGCCACTTGAGAAGCTTTGAAGGCCACACGATGACTGCAGAGAAAAATAAAGTATAACATCCAAATCCAGGAGTTTCCAGTCCAGCCTTCTCCACCGAAATACTGTGCTGCATAATAGCACAGCCACAGTGTTTGCTATGGGTCTGCTTCTGGCATCATTGCTTCTTGGGCAGGAGCAACTGCATACACATATCCAATATTGTTGTTTCCATGCTGCTCTGAGGCAATTTAGCATGTTTGAAGCATTAGTGTAACAACTCAGAAGATCCAAGTATTCTTCATCCTCCACAACAGACCCAGGTAGGAGCACTGCTCCTGCAGTGTGGGCTAACCCCCTTTGAAGCAAGAAGTTTAAAGATGCATTTCCTACAGTACTGATGGTTCACCACGTGCACTCAGTATCAGGCTGAAGAGATGAATGCTTGCCCACCCCCTTAGTTTCATTACTTAAAGCCAGTTTTCCAGCTCCAGTACCTCTAGACATCAGCATCCTCACTCTGTTCCTAGAAGTGAAGCAGAGCTCTAGTGATGTATGGCCATTCAGCTCTGCTTCTCAGCTATTCTTATGGAATATTCACTTGGGAATTTCCACTTAATCTACAGCTAAAGTGCTTCACTCATTAAACCAGGTTGCTGCTGCTACAGCAGTTTTGCTGCAGGTCACTTGTTTATACTTCTAGACTCTTGAAGTGCACCAGATGCCACCTTCTTATCCTCTGCTGTGATTAAAAAGCTAAAATAAGAATGAGCAACAGTAGTGTTTTGGGTTACGAAGCCAATCTTTAACACAAAAAGAAAAGAGAAGCCAAGTCTCAGTACATTGTTTCCCTTGTGCTCTCACACAAAAATTCAGTTCTAGATAAGGTTTCCCTCAGACAGTGTTTGTTTTGCTCAGCACTCTACATCTACTTGTTGTCCAGGATGAAACAAGCTCTCTGCTACAAGCTATCACATCTAGTCTCTTGACTACTGGGTTGGAACAGAAGAAAATGAGGACATACCACAAGAACCTATTTCATCCCCACATATTCTCCATACAGAGCATAAGCTTTTCTGACTGCTCACAGCTAAAGGGAACTTGAGACTTGAGGCTTCAGGAGAGCAAAGCAAGAGCATCTTCTTCCACAAAAGACCTTGGCAATGTTTCTTGAGACTAGTAGAAAGCAGGATTTAATGCCATGAGCTTATTATACCAGTGCTGGGTGCTCTATACTTCTTCATTTCTAATGACTTTTAAGAAGTCAGAACTGCATATTTCTCTCAAAAATACCACTCCTCTCAGGCAACAGCAAGGGGACACGGGGGGAGGGAGAGGGTATACGAATACAAAGGCTGTATGTTATATAAACTTCAAGCACTCAATCATTATTTTCTTTGTTACATTTAAAGCACCAAGAAACTCTAGGCAGAGGAATACACACAACATACCTCAATGCGAAACCCATACACTGGCGCAGTTCATCTCACTCACCTGGATGCTTCTGTCAGCTCTGCCCCTTGCTCATACCTCACCGTTGTCATTTTGCCTGGTGTTGCTCTGCTGGTCCTACAAAAAGCACATCTAGTTAAAGGAGATCAGTACAAGAAGCAGTACATACCAGCACCCTGTAGCAGCCTCACACTCACACTACCAGCGGGCAGGCTTCTGCTTCATGTTCCCTTATTTCCCACACGCACAACTGATAACGCACAATCTCTACAAGGCCAGCGAGTCAGCGCACTCGGCAGTGCGATGAAGGATTTTTGCCTGTACCTAAGATGCCACAGCAGCAATAACTTTAAAACGGCACCTTTACCTCAGGACGAAGCACTTTCCCCTGCTTCAAGCTACGAAGCACACCGGAGCCCCAGCCGGCACCCCAGGGAGGCGGGGAAGCGGCTGGGAGCCGCTCCCAGAGCTCCATCAGCTCCTCCGGCGGAGGCCCGCGCTCGCTCCCGCCGCATCTCAGCCCCACAGCGGCGGGTCCGGCCCCGCCAGCCGCCTCCCCGCTCCCCCGGAGAGGGGCCGCCGGCACCCTCCCTTTCCCGGCGGAGGCCCCGCAGGCCGAGCCCCAGCCCGGCGGCGGCTGCGCGGCCCCGGCCCCACGAGAGGCTTCCCTCACCCCGCCGCCCTCACCGCAGCGCAGCCGCCCACCCCCAGGCTCAAAGTCGAGCCCGGGCTCCCGCCCCCGGCGCTCCGCGGACTCAGCGGAAAGTTGCGTTAAACTTCCTGAGGGCCGCTCTCCCGACCCTCCTCTCGCCCCGGCCGGGCCAGGCCCCACTCACCCGCTGAGGCAAGGCGGAGCCGGAGCACCCTCAGCCCCCGGCCGGGCCGCGGCTAAATGGCCCGGCGGCGCCGCACGCCTGCACCTGGGCCGGGGCCGGGCCGGGCCAGGCGGGCCCGCCCGCTGCCATGGCTACGGCCCCGCCGCTCCGCACACCGCCTGTCACCTCGCTGCCTGCAGCGGGCCTGAGCCCGCCCGTCCCCAGGTCGCAGTGCCCCGGGCCTGCAGCAGCCGGGAGGCCGCCGGCCAGCCCGCCCCAGAGCCCGTCGGGGCTTGCGGACGTCGCTGCCGCGCTTGCAGGCCTCTCAGTGCATCACCTCCCGTGGCACGGCGGCTGCGGCAGGGACGGGGCTGCAGGGGCCGGGGGCTGCAGGGGCCGGGGGCTGCAGGGGCCGGGGGGCTGCAGGGGCCGGGGACTGCAGGTCAGTCGGGCCTCCACAGCCGGCGGCGGCCTCCATCCCCGACAGCGATGCGTAACACCAACCACTTCAGTTTCTCACATAGCATCGAGCACTTCAGTTTTTCACATAACACCGAGCACTTTCTGCAGCACCGGAGCCTGCGGGGCAGGCTTCTGACCCTGTGCTCTGCAGGGGCTTCGCACCTACCTCATCGCTGAGCCACAGTCACGTCAACAGCCCCTGAGCATGAGCATCTTACGGTGGATCCCTGCAGGGGCTGAGGCCAGGGCTGCGCTGGAAAGGTTTTCTGCGGGGCGGGCGGCAGCAGAGGGAGCTCAAAGCGAGCTGTCGGGCTGCTCCCAGCGCCGCCGGGGCTGGGCCAGGGGCTGGGGCGCTTCACCCATGGCAGGAGCCTTGCCGGAGACCCCTAGCCCAGAAGAAATAAAAGGAATGCTGAGAATAAGGAGCACTTCTGGGCAGCAGCCTAAATAGAAAGTTTCCCTTTTCACGTCTGTCATATATCTAAATGTATGGGTGAGTAGCTAGAGCAGACAGTGGTAGCAAGTAATAAGCTAAATATGTTTGGTATAGTCAGGTAAGTCTGTGTTTGAGAAGTAGCTAAACATGGATGGAAACTAAGCCGGATGAGTAGAAGAAACATACGATTAATTTACTCCTAGTTCTGAAAAAAAAGTTTACATGTGCTGGTTATTTAGTACAGGCTTGGTTCTGTGGACCATGAGGGTATCCTGTGAGTTACTCTCAGCAGGAGCTTATGCCTGTGGAGCATCTTCATGGGGAGGGAAACATATTGGAGAAGAGCGTAGAAACAACTAAGTCCAGTTTCCCTTTGCCCTGGGCTCTGAAAGCACCAGGGTGCAAAGACAGTTTGGGTACTGAAGTGGACTTTTCACAGAGCAATGTGTAACAACCAGTTAAAGGAGGCTTGCAGTTTGGCGCTCAGACTGAATGGCAGGGCCGTAAGTGAACCAGCTTCCTAGAGGCTGCATGTGCACTTGAAAAACAGTTCTTCCTGTTTTTCATCAAATAGGTAGACTCTGCATTGCCAGTGATAACACTCTAGCTGTTCCTTTCAGCGTTGCTAATCTTACAGCATCAGTGGTGCCGTAGGAGATTTGCCAGCCCTCATGTGTCATCATGAGTTTCTTCGTGGTTGGTCTATTTTCGGAAAACCCTAACTTCTGGAGTCAGGTGACTAACATAAAAACACCTTTTTTTTTTTTTAAAAAAGTAGAATCAAATTTCTACCTCTCAGCCAGTGGAGACAAGTGTAGGAACAAGATGTAAGGTTCATAAAGCTAAAAATAAAAAGAAAGCAGAGAAAATAACCTGGTTTTAAAATATTTTTTATTATATTTTGCTGATTAACTTATGATACTGACATTTAAAAAACCCCCAGAATCCAGTTCTGATCCCTTGATGATTATTCATCAGTGCAGAAGAGTTTGAAATGTTCAGTAAATAATCCAGTTACATACTGGGTAGAGAGCAGGATGAAGTATGCATATCTCAGAGGGGTGATGGCATACTTTACATTCCAAAAATAACAGAGAGGGTGGTAAACAGAATCTCTTAGCTTGACAGATTATAAAGTCAGTAGATATGGCTCTTTTATATCTGATACTTTTATGAGAGCTGGCCAAGAAAAATAATTTTTATTTTTATTAAGTCTTATGATAGCAGAAATATGGAGGTAAGTGAGGGGAAAAAAAATCAATTCTCTGCCAATATTAAAAGCAGGTAGGTCAGATGACCTGGTGATGATAGAGCTGTCAGCTTGTCTTTGCTCCCGGACAAAAGGAGAGCAGAGTAAAGAGAGGCTTCAACTAATAAAATATTAAAGAAACATAGTGATAATAATAATATTATTATTACTATATTAATGCCAGTCAGCATGGTATTATAGGAAATAATTCATGTCAAACTAATTTATATTTAAAAAACAAGATTACAAGTTTTACTTTACTTTTACAAGTATTTTGTTGCTTCTGTAAGAAACTATCTAACTAGAAAATGACATTTGATTAAAAAGTTAGAATAATATAAGATCAATCTGGTTCACTTTGGTGAAAATCCAGCAAAGTAGTCTTAAAATAAATAAAAGGAGAACCATTCTTAAGCAACCGCTTTCCAGAGAGGTTCTGCAGGGATTGAGTGTTGTGTTGTTTTCTTTTAAACAGTGCCGCAGGTAAAATCCCGAGTGATTAATTTTGCAGCTGACACACAGGCTGGAAAAGTGGTTGGGTAGAAGAACGGCTGCCTAGCACTGAGTGAATTGTAACATCCGCTAAGTGCAGATGAGCAAGCAACATACATTTCCATACATCCACTGCCAATCTCAGAACAGAGGACCTCAGGATGGTGCTTTTTAGCCCTTGGTACCTGAAGGACCATGCAACATCTTTAAATCCTTGGCCTACATACAGTCCTACTGATTG
>JAVSBS010013893.1:0-42042 GCA_033124195.1 Coracias cyanogaster
GGGAAAATTATAAACTGGTTTGTGTTTAAAGGAAAACAAAACCATAACCGCTTCTTGAGAACCTCTACAATTCTCATATTATGTAACTCACTGTCCTGACCAGTCTCTCCTCTTCTGCTGTGGGTTTAACCCAGAACTATGGCTGACTGGAGCCTGGGATAGGAGGAGAGGCACCACAGGGCTCATAAAACTGTCACATCCAAATGACAACCCACACTGTTTCCTGTTCTCCTTCACACCACCATGGCAAAACTATGACTGTAGTACAAAGTCCATAGTGCTACAGGACTACCAGTACACCACATCGACTACACACACCCTGTACTAGCAAAGCTGTGCTCCACTGCAGCGTAGCAAAGCCACCGTGTCCAGGACCAAATGGAGCTCTGCTAGAGGAATCTGCTCTGCCGGCAGAGCTGTATCCATAAAGGACCACGCTTCTTCATGCTGCCTGAGTATCACCATCTTGTAGTACAGAATCATACATTAAGGCCAGTTTATTTCTCCAAAAGCAAGGAAGGAGCATTTGTATGGAAAGGTGGGACACATCCTATCCTGGCCAGATGGTGCTTCTCTTCTGGCAGAGGGGAAGAAAAATACACAGCTCTTTTAATCACTTCAGCTCAAATTAAAGTACTCCTCCATCAAAGTTTGAACTCACGCTAGAGCGGTGGCACATCACTGCAGAGCTTCAGATTCATGCCCAGCTTCCAGTTGGTGAAAACAATGTCTGCCTCATGTTGGGTCTCGGGGATTTCACTACCATGATGGCTCACCACCTCTTCCAGGAATGGACTCTGCTGCCCAACAGCACCAGCACAGTCTCTCTTTGTACAAGGAGACATGCCCATGATGGTGCTCCAGAGGATACAAAAGCAGGCTGTTTCATCTGGGCTGCTATCTGGACTGGTTACTGATTGCAGAATTACTGCCCCGCAGTTAATTAATCATGTTGTCTGCAAGCAAAAGAATCTCATTGATCTTAAAATAAGGGTTACATGCATGTAAACTATGAGAACAGAATACAGGAGGAGAATGTTGAGCGTTTAATTTCAGTAGATCTTGTCCTTCACATAAGACTTCCATTGATTAAATTAATTGCGGACAACATAGTGAGGACACCTTTATATCAGTTAAAAATTAATTTATACCACTTTGGTTTTCTGCTAGGGAACTGACAAAAAAAATTGCGAGAATATTTCTCAAAATTACCAACAAAAACTTACAACTATTTTATTAACTCAGTATAAAGAACATCAAACTTCCAGATAAAACTGTGCAGGTGTGTGTGCATACCTGCAAGAACAGGAAGTTTTCATTAACTCTTTTCCCTGCTTATATGATACCTTACTTATGTGCTAAAAAAGAAAGAGCAAAATACAATAAATATTACTGTCCTGTTTGCTGATGCACAAGTGTGACTGTGTGCACCGAAAGTCAGAAATCATGTCCTGCTGCCACCTCTCTCAAGCAAACCCATGTGGTGGCAGGAGGACAGCCTCTTCCCAGAAGGCACAGGACAGAGGTAAGAGCTGACAGCTGCGTTTGTCCTTTACGTGTACATCCAGAGGGGAGCAAGATCTACAGGCAAAATTGTGCACATATGTGGGAGCAAGTTGTGGGTGGTGGCTGGGGTGAGCATTCGCCTTCATCAGCAGTAGAAAGTACACAAAAGAGGCCTCAACTCCAATCATCCCCTCAGCCTAACTCTCGCGCTCCTCATAGTTTCTCCCATAAGCACATGTTCAGTATTTCCTCCTGCTCCGTTTGTATTCCTCATCTCCATGCTGAGTGCTGCACAAGCCCATCTGATGAATAAGACCTTTATAAAGCTCACAGGTGCCGTTGTGCATTGGTGTTCGTGTAATAAATATGACAGTAAGCCAGGAAAACCAAATGATTATATATGCCTTTAACGGGTTTAGGAAGGATGGAAGGGTGTGAGAGAAGGGAAAGGAGGGAGGGATATAAGTTTAACACTACAGCATTGTTTTCATGGATATTTAAAAAAAAAAGAAAAAAAGAAAAAAAGAAAAAGCCTACAGTGATGTGTGCATACAACAGAGCAATGAAAACAAGGCAGGTTTCTGGATTTTTTCAGCATGTGATGTGCTAGGTGAGAGTTGACACTATGCATACAATAAAAGAAATGCACAAAAGTATTAATCGCACAGGCAATTGCAAACCAGAGCTCCCACAGCTGGATGAGAGTAAAGACTAAATTGAGTTGTAGCAACAATATGTTAGATCAATATTAACCACAAACAGCAGGAGCAAATCTTCATTTGGAGACAGTTTAAACAACCCTCCCCGCTTTCTCCCTCCACCCCACCTCCCCCATACATATGCTGTTTCTGAAAGGTCTCTCAGTACTTTGAGGTAGGACTGTAAGTGTTCTACCAGATCCTACGAAGGGACAGGTGAAGCAGGATTCATGCTGAGCTGGCAGTCACACCACGGTACTGAGGGACTGACACCGCTGTGCCAGAGCTGCGAGAGCCAGCAAGTACATGGGCACAGTGCAAAGGACACTTTGGAGAGTCTGTGATGGCTATTCTAGGCACTTGCATAGGTGAGAAGACACAAATTATACCAGCAAACCTCCAGCCACAGCCACCCCCTTTTCCTATCATGGTTCCCGATCACTTTTTCTGGGTACTTGCCCCAGTCTGTGAGGGCAAATAACTGTGTTAATCATTCAGCATGGGGGCCTTCATGGTTAAACAAGCTACATGGAGCAGCAGCAGATAGGCAGGCAATGCAATGTGGGAAGAAGCTGTTTTCTCTAACAGTATGAAATAACAAGAGCCATCTAACACTGCAGACTGTCTTTTCAAAAACAGCCCAGGAAGGGTATGAAGTTGAGATGAATGCTGTTTATCGTCCCTTGCAGAACAAGTCATTTACATAGGAGACCACACATGCATCAAACTCGCTAGGAGCTCAGCTCAGTCCATGTGATGCAGGGCAGGAAAGGCACATACAAACCAAGTCAGCTTTCAGACAGTGACAAGGCATTCACTGCTACCACAACTTTCCCCTTGTTCTGTAATCACCATCTGCAGAACAATTAGAATAAGGTTCCTGGAATTTATTATAGACGCTCTGCTTTGTTATCAATATTCAGGAAACGCTGCAGCTACACTGGGGAGGTAAGATAGTTTCATGGTACTCATTTTTCACACAAGCGCAATACAGAAGAGTTAGCACACTGCCAAGAAAGCCTGAAATTTTAGGTCCAGTCTTAGCTCTGATGTGGACTTGTGTACCAGTGGTAAATCATTTCTCTGTGTTCAAGCTCTCCCACCATTAAGGGAAAAACAATGCTCTTGCAATAATTTCACATTTGTTTATTGAACAGTTGAAGTCTAAAAAACAAAAGATACTGCAGAAACCAGTATAAGAAGTAAAACTCTGTACTAAAGATTTATTAAAGTAACTCCTCTTCCATAAAGTACAGCCACTGCTTTCTTCTTTCTGAATGACCACACTTACAAACCTAAACACTGCTAAGTAGTCAATTTAGTTTTTAGGATCAATAACTTGTCAAAGTTATTGATCTTGTCAAAGAAACTGGTTAAGCTTCTTCTATACTTCCTCCATGAATAGTCCTCTTAAGCTCTTCTCATAAGTATCCATTTATCAAGTGTTATTTAAATGAAGTTTTCTGGTTGGACAAGATAGACTGTAAGCCAGAATCAAACCCAGGCAAAGCCCATGCAAAATTTAACGTAGACAGAAAAGTGTACATGAATTTGGACTGTTACAAGGTGGTTTGTTTCTGGTGGTGGGGTTTTCCTGGAAGGGGACAAAGGGTAGGCAGCAAAGGAGGTTAATAAAGGTATTGATAAATATACAGGGTTGCCAGCTTCAATAGCTAAATTCAGGACAATACTGGAACCAGCAAGTCCAGATGATGCACATCTGATCTAAAGGAAGGAGCTTTCCAGATTGCATTAATGTGCCTGCTTTTGAAAGCAAAGGCTTGTAGGGGTTGGATTAGCTTGGCTGGCAAAGTAAAAGTACAGTGGGAAACTGATTTACTTTTGGGGAAACAGAATCAACTTTAACACACCCCTCCTCATTTGTCAGGGCTCACTAGCAAGCAGGATCCCCCATCCACCCCATGAGTTCCCTTCCAAGTTGTGCTTCTAGGAAGGCTTCACTGAGGAATGCGGAGAGTACAGATGGATTGCTTCCATGTTTATTCTTTCATTAGGAATTTGTTTCAGTGAGCACCTCTATCATAACACAGTCTGATTTATGCTTACCTTGCAGTAGGGAAGACAAATGCACTAAACTTTCTGCAGAACAAGATGACCTCATGCTTTTAAAACAATTTAAAAGACAAGACTTTGCCCTTAACAGCAAGCTGCAACCCAGAATGCATGTCAGTCCAAGTGACTCAATGCATTACAATCTATGGACAAATACTTATTTCAAAGCTCTTCATTTCAAGAACCACCTTTATGGTTTACATATTTCTTGGGGGCAAGCCAGTCACTTCCTTTGGAGTACTAGCAATCTTCATTCCATCAGGACCAAGGTGACAATTACACTTCATTAAGAGGTGGGATAGAAAGAGAATGCAAAGGCTTTTCATTTACCTGTATGTAGCACCAAGCCGAGGTTTCTGCACTTTCTTTGCAGCAATTGAATTTCAGAGGAGACATAGATGAGGGAGAGGAACCTGCACAAGGCTGGTGGATCTAACTTTCATGGGGGGTCCCAGAGCTACTTTGGACAAAAGAGCCTTGTAGCTAGTAGGCTCAAAGTTAAAGACTGCAATGGAAAATCTAGATCAGCTCCACTGACTGAGGAAATGAATTCTTCCCTACACCGCTCAGCACTACGTGCAGAGATAAAGGTTTACCCCTTGATACTTAGCAGAAGTCTGACTTTCAAGTCAAAACAGTACTGTGTCATCTGGCTGTCTGGGCTATGCTGTACATGTGGCGTCTGCTTGATCTTCTCAGACTGAAAAAATGCTAGAGATAAAGTACGTGCAAATAAAAATAGTTTGAAGAAGAATGCTGGTGATAAGACCCAGTAGTACCTTGTTGCTTCATGCTTCCAAACACTCTTAAAAAGCTGCTCATGCCTCACAGGGAAATAGGCAGCACTTTCTGCTTACAAAAATAACTGACACTCCAAATTTTCTCCTCCCTAATGCTGTTAGGGAAGATATTGGCATATAAACAGGATGCATATGTCCAAGAGGCTTTTTCACCAGTAACAGACCCTGATCCCAAGGACACCAACAGCCCCCATGCTCCCTTTGTAGCCCAGGGACTGAAGCAAAGAGTCAAGGTGGAAAAAGACAACCGTCACAATTACCTGTAGCCAAGATAACTGTAAAGTCCGAAGGCTTAGATTTCAGATAGGAAAATGAGAAGTATATAACCCACAAACCCTCAAGCAGTCCAGTCTCTATTTTAAACAGTGAAGGAGAATGCAGGCTGTGCAGAGACACCTGAAAACTGAAAAGAGGTGCAGTCAAACCCACCTTTCAAGAAAAACAAGAGCTGTGTTGCATCATGGGCAAAATAATGCATTGTCTATGTAGGCTCCAACCCCATGAAGCAAGAGAAAGGGGCAAAAACAAACCATCAAGCTACCCCAGTGGAGAAAAATATTGAATTATTCTTTTTAAAGTCTCCAAACACCAAAAGAGCTCAGGTAGGTCAACAGCAATAAAAAATAAATATACAAGAGAGAATCACATGAGCCCCTCTGATGACGTGCTTTGCTAAAAATAACCACTGGCACTTATTTTGCCCCCAAACCCAACCAGCTGAATAAGATTGCATTACAGCTGCACAGTCACATTGCAAGATAATATGGGATGCGAGCCAGATTCTCACCTCACATAAGTCAGCACAGCACCGCTGGAGTCACTGCAGTTATTTTGAACAGCCCCAGTGGAGGATCGAGCCACACATTTTTGTGTGATATACACAACTCACAAGCAACGTGACCAGCTTTATTAAAGTTCATATTTTTCCAATTGCAAGTGTCTCACACGCTTCATTATTCAAATTTTATATAAAAAAAACATTAAGATCTTAAGGTGCCCTGAGGACTAAACACATTTTAAAGGAAAGCAGTTAGAAGTAAGGCACTGGGTATTTAAAGTTGGGGTTTATTTGGTTTTTTTCCTGCTTGTCCTATTTAGTGGGCCAGGAGAGCTAGCAGGTTAAGAAAAGGGTTACAAAGAGGTCCACTGAAACCATCCTCTCTCTTTCTTCTTGGCTAGATCAGAGGGAATCTGGTTTGTTTATTTTTTCCTGTTGTAACATAGGTCAAAGTATTAAAAAGACTAAGAACCACCGACCTCTTGCTTACAATCTTTGGGCTCGCACATATGACAAGACTGGGCAGAAAAGGTTGAGTTCAAAGTAGCCTGGACCTCTAGGGACACTTTGAAGTACTTTAGCATAATCTAAATTACCCAAATAGTAAAAAAGAATAGTCTGGTTAAAAAATCCTATTAGAGCTGCTCCTTTCCTTTGGTAAAGGTAGTTGCATTTTTTTGCTTTCTAAAAACAGCAGCCACTCCCAAAGAGAGTTACTCTTCAAAGAAGTGCCATTCCCAATAATTGGTGACAGACAACCATGAGGAAGGTAACTGTTTAGGGCTGAACTGTGTTCCAGCCACTGGACCTGGATGATGCCATTCCACCTTGGTGCAGGCATCGAAGAACTATGGAGAATTAAAACTCTTCAAGCAGAGTGCACGACTAACATGCTGCATCCTGGCTTTGGACAAAAATATACCTGAAAAGGAGGTAGATAAACATCTATGTTGAACGATGAGCTCCTTCAGAGCTCCATTGCTGTCTGCTTTGTATATGCACATTTCCAGAAGCAACAGTGGGAAACTCCATTGTATCTCCAGAAGCAATTATTTCTATTTCTATGACCAAATGATCCACAACATGCTACAGTCAGGAATTATTCCTCAAAACAAACTCCTGTTATGTTGTCAGTAGTTACTCAGTTGCTAGAAATAAATAGGGCAACTTCCCACCAACCTAGAATTGCATTTCTTGAAAAAAGAGGTTACTTTGGGTAAGGAAGTGAAATTACACTATCTTATGGTACCACAGGAACATTACTCTACATCCCTAATTCTGTGTCATTTCAGAAGAAATCTACTGACCTGACAACATGTGGTCAGGAAGGAAAATTTCCTCTCTTATTATGTACAATTAGAAAGCATAGAGAGACTTGTTTTTTCCATTTTCTACAGCAGTGTTAATTCATTTATGATGAGGCAAAGAAGTCATATATCACAGGCTCTTCCTGGGAGATCAGCATGACATTTTCTTACTGCCTCTCTTGCTTAATCCAGTATTTACCCAAGTTGGATGGATGTCAGTACAACAGGTGAAGCCTTCATCCAGGACACTGGCCAACAGCTATCAGCTTATAATGAATACAGCAGTACCAGCAGTCCTCTGCTTTAGACCATAGGATCGGCAGAGCAGGAAGGTCTCTCTGCTTCATGCCTTGCACAATCAGACACAATGGGCTAAGAGAACGCTGATTACTTCCAGGAGGGACTGAAGACCAGCTTTGGGAGCTAGTCCTGTCAGCAGGGGCTCTCACCTGGCCACCTAACACAGGACCTTGAAGAGGAGGAAAATACAACAAACAAACCACCTGTTACGAGATCATTGCAAAGTGGTAACTAGTGTACGAAAACAATAAACTGATCTCCTAAGTGGTAGAGCCCAGTAGTGGTGGAGGAAGGGCACACTACAGAGCACAGCCTTGAGGTGTGAGTGAAATGGAGACACAGGAGTTTTGCTACTTTTCTCCCCAAGGTAACATCAAGGCTTCCACTCTTCCAGCTGAAGGTGAAAGTAAAAGGGGTTGGTAATAATGGGCTGGATCAGGTTCCCATTTAAAGTGGCCTCTAGAGAAGTATGAGTATTTAACATCAATGACCAAAGCGGCTGTGGAACTAATCATAACACTTTGCCTAATGTTTCATTAGGTACATTATAGGCCTTATCTACTTATGCCATTAATAAAAGGCAAAAAGAGTCAACAATTAGTACTCAAGGAAGTTAATAGCTGGCATGGGCAGGTTTATTATTATTTTTGCTGGAGATAGGCTTCTGGTAAATTCAAGGGGTTGCTTGTAGCTAATTAAATTATTTGAAGGAGAGAGATCTCTGATTTAGCCAGAGACAGTGGCTAAATCAGTAGAAGGACTTCTAACTGTGCTGGGCTCGCGTGCTTGTACAGTAGCAGTCCCCACTGTGCATGAGCTGTTCAAAGCAGGGAGCATAAGCTCTGCCAGATGTCCTGTCCATCCCATGGCCTAGTGTGGAGCAACAATGTCATGTATCCACAATAGTTGTGCAATTCACACACAGTATCAGTGCTGGAACTACGCCCAGATTCAGCCCTGGTCATTCATAAATATGGACAAAACCCAAGTCCTTGATTATAAACACTCTCACACGCAGTTATGCAACTGAATAATTCAGGCTTTCTTTCCAGATATGGCAAAATATTGAACTATGTCAGAACACAACTCTGCTCTGGCACAGTCTGACATCTCTGTACATCAGCCCTTCTTTCCAGCATAGCTTGTAAACTGGGGAAGAGCAAATCTTACAGAAAAGTGACCTCTCATGGCAGCACCTTCTCCCTCCTGAACATCCCCCCATCTCCTGCCTGGCTCCCATTGTGTGCTTTGCACTTTGTCTTAATGACAGGATCCTGAGGAAAGAGAAACTGTACCAACAGCCCCCTGGGGTTACACACAGTCCACAGCCAGCAGTGTTATGCCAGCAAGACTGTAGCATTTTGAAATCCAGGGAGAGTTTGAGCAGGAGCATGCCCATAGCCAGGTACAGCTGCACAGGGGGTAAGACCACAGCCCAGAGCAAAAGGATCACTATGGGAAAGTGAACTCTAATCCCACAGTCTCCATCACAACCCATCTAATCAATTTCAATATCACTTCATCAGGTTGCTGTAAGAACCAGATAGCTAAAAGTTAGAAAAGGGTTTAAACTTAACAGTGCTTCCATCTTTAGTAAAGCAGAAAATACCACCAGCATTTCCCATGCTTACCTAACAACCTTTACTGAAACAGTTTTCTCAATGATTTGCTCTTGCACCTCAGTATTAAGTGACTTTTTTTCCTTCGTTCTCCCAATTTTCCCTTGACTACACCATCTTTGAAATCCATTTCCTTGACTTGTACTGGGCCACAATACCATGCATTACACACAGGTACCTCGTTCCATGAAAAGCTCCCATTGACACCAGTGAGCGGTCTCTTGGGCAGACCAGCCTCACTGTGAACTGCATCAGGACCCAGCTCCAATTTCCTGCATCGCAGCAATTCAAGGTGCTGGCTGATTTAACACCTCAAGAGCCATATGTGAAAATGGTCTGGCCATACCTTCCCTGCTATACATGTGTGTGTTTTCAATTTGTATAGAAGGTAACAAAGCAAGTAAACACGAACTGCCCATTGCTTTGCAAGGTGACTTTTCGGTCCCCTTTAAATTTGGCCATTTCAGAATTTTCTTTAAGAAGTACTCTATTATCTACATGCATCATATCAGAAGAATAGATAACAGCTTTTTGCAGGTTTAGTTATCTGATACCTGCAGCAACGCGCTCTTGACACAGTTTTATAGTGCTCTGTGGAGCACATTTTCTAACAATACTTCTTCATCCCTTCAACAGACAGTGGCATTGGAGCACGCGTCTTGTATGGGTGTAAAGGTGCTTCCAGTCATTACAGCCAGCTCACAGCTGTACAATATTAAGCATAAAAGTAAATTATCATTCCCTGTCACATTACATGAAAGGGCAGAATACTGCTAGCTATTTAAGCCTTGCATAATACTTTTAACCTAGCACAGAAGGAAAGTGCATGCTTTGAAACCTATTTTACTTTGAGATGTTCAACTAGGTCTTCCATTCTAGGTGAGGATTTCATACAGGTAATGCTAAGCAGCAGAAATAATTCCTTCTACACCCATTCATTATACAACTTCTGATACAAATCTGCATTAGAAATCAACCTGATAAAAACTTAGACAGGTACTACAAAAATGCTCAGCTGATTCCTCAGATAGCCACAATAAATTAAAAAAAAATATTATACTTGTTGCCTTGCTATGAATTTGGACCATGTCTGGCAGTTTTGCCTTGGTGGTGTACTATGGTTAGTGAATTGGTTTGATGCTTGATGAGTAATAAGGAACAGACATAAATCAAGAATAAAAAGACCAGAGCATTTCAATTACTTATATTTACCATAAAACGTCTACACTCTCATGCAAAACAAAAAGCCCCCACCTTAAAGTAATTTATTTTTCTGCAGCTAAGGATCTGAACTTTATTGCTTACTGTACACATGAAAGAGACCATGAACTAAACTGGACTCCAACGTATTCAAGATTATTAGGCCAGCACCCATATTTTCATCTGCTGTTCAGCATTCAGTATTGTGGGTCTGGGTTTCTGTACCCCACACCAGTCTCCACGGAAGTGTATGTGTGTGCAGAGAGAAAGCATCATGGAATTCTTTTTGCTTGACTTCACAGGGAGTTGTGGTGCCTCTCTGGATGCACTTTGTATTTCTACTGCCAGTCCATATGTCTAATCATCTCTAAACTTCCCCAGTGCATCATTTAGAATCATGTTCAGAGGGACACATACAGTGGCACTCCAGGCTGCCTTCCTATTTATTTTTAAATGCATCTACTCTTATGCCTGTGGAGAAAGGAGACCAGTCAGCATGCCTGCAGAGATAGCGCTGTAGGCTCCCAGCTCCTGCCGAGCTCTGCAGCAGCCTGGTTCTTCAGCCTGGCTCCAGCTGAGCTCTCACCATCCACCTCTTTGAGCACTGCCTGCTACTGCTTAGTTCACAAAGGTCATTAAATGAAGAGTTAAAAGCTGTGCAGGAAAGTTGGAGCAAGCCTGCAAAAACATTTTGATAAGCTTGTGTGCAAGTGGAAAGGCAATCGTATGCAACAGCCAGGAGCCCATGTGCTCTGCCCTGGGCTAGACATAAATTCTCCATCCCGCTCCTCTGCTCTAAGTGATTCCAGGTCACATCCATACATCATGAAACTTTACTATTGTGCTCACGGTGTTTAAACTTGGGGCAGGAAGCAGCTGGGCTCCAGTGTATGATCTCATATGGATCTGGGTAGATTTTTCCATGGGAGCATGGTACAGCTTTTAGTAGTCTTAGTTTCTGCTCCATACCTATGTTTTTCTGCCTGGGGAAGGAAATGCCACATGGACTTTGGCACAGGCAGCATAGAATTGATGGCAGAGTATCTCCAGAGGGAAGCATTGTGTTGGAGAGATGTCAAAAACCAACCAGGTATCCAAAAGAGAGAGGAATACAAAGACTGACAAAGAATAGTAGAACACTGGTTCACCCCTGAACAGACCTGTTCCACGGGCAGGTTTACACAGAGGCAGAGCCCAGGGCATACCTGGGTCCCACACTGGAGGCTTCACCCTGCCTGCTGAACACCAGTGTCACAGGCTGCCCCACACGGAGAGACAGGTGAAAGCAGACACTGAGGAATCAGCACCAAGTGTGGGAATGAGGCATCCATGAGTCTCTTCATGCAAAGCCTGCAAGTCAGAGGGTACTCTGCCAGCGCACACTGCACAAGTCACAGTGACCTGAAGCCACCCATCACTTAGAAGAGACTTTGATCCAGGGCTAGTCCTTAGGCAAAGCTGCCAGGACTGAAAATAGCAGTAATTACCCCTGCCCCCCTTCAACATCTTTCTAAAGGACTGTGGAGATGAGGTCTTGCTCCCTGCCTCATTCAGGAGGAATTCTTTCAGCCTTCCCTCATCACCCCCAAGTCAGATAGGGACGTATCTTGTAGACCCTGCATGGTCATCTTCTCACTAGTTATACCAACAGAGAGCAAAACAGGGCTCTGAGTAACAGATGAAGCTGGGCAGGTGGCTGATACTCATTTTTATAATCTGACACCAGAATAATTGAAGTAAATGTCACGAAAAGTTACCCTAACACTTACATGCGTACTAGCATGTCGACATCCAGTAAGCAGCTGTGTTTTCACATAGTTAGATCAAAGAGGCTGCAGAAAAAGAAGGTCATGGTTTGGTTACAGTGTCTAAACAACTAAATCAGTGGGTACCAATGGGTCTGTCACTTGATCTCTTTACCCTTACCCCACCAGCTCGGGAATTTAGTGACCTTCTCAGATCAATATTTCAGAAATGACTGAAGTTTTAGAGTATGCAGAAATTCTATCAGTGTTGGCTAAATAATTATATCAAAAGTCCAGGAAAGGGGAAAAAACTTTCCCTGTCTTTTACCTTAAGATGCATTTCTCAATTGCTCTGGAATACAGCTCACACCCGTTGGGAGGAGCAGTGATTTTCCTTTGCAATTTGCATCCGAGTATTTTTTTCATTAGAACATCTTGGCAATCTTAAACTTTTTTTTTTTTTTTTTAAATCTGATTGCTATTACAGCCTTTCTTACATTTTTTTTCAGCTCATAGTTTCTGGGACTGTGTAAAAATACATAGGAAGCTTTACTTACCAACTTTCTGATCACTTTTACCTCTGTAAACAGAAAACCAGGCTCCTTGGCTGTCAACATTTAATCATGTGCAATTGTACTTCCTTTTGCCAACTTTCATTGTAATATCATGCATGCAAGGAGGAGGAAGCAGGGCTCAGTTCAGAGCCAACATACTGATACTACTTTGTTTTCTATGCACCTGACACCTGTTTGTCTGGTTCCAGCTCACCAAAAAGCCTACACTGGCCACATGAATTAAATTAATTTGAGTTTCCATCTCCAAGCTTTGGGTTTGCAGTTGTTGGTTTGGTTTTTTGTTGTTTTGTTTTTTTTTTTAAACTTTGTTTTTCACAATAAAATAGTCTCATTTTAAAAACTTGGCTAAGGCTTCTTCCTTAAAGTTTTATTAGTTCTGCTCTGCAATAAACCTGGCAACAAAATCTCACAGCTTGATCATGAATCCCTCATTATTTGGATTTTTCTGGAAGCATCAGTATTAAAGCTGCATGATTACATAAGGAAGTGGATTTTGGACATGTATAAAGGACTCCAACTAAAGCTTATTTCTATGCTTGTGGTTGCTAGGTAGGACCAAAAGCAATCTCAAAGTCCTGAAACCTATGAGCAAGTAAAGACTTGTTTATGGCTTAAATAGCAAAAGTGAGAGTCATCAGGGTTAGGGTTCCCCCCCAAATAGTTGCACAATATTTTGCAGTTTGAATGATGAATTTAAGCAGTCAATATCCTGCAGTTGTGCATTCTGCCCATGGTAATGGCATGCAAGCCTAAGAGGCTTTTCTAGCCACCTGGAAAGATAACACCCACCCCCAGCAGCAACGTGCCACAAACTGCTATCCCTCAGAGATGGCCAGATGGTTGTCTCAGCAAAGAGGCAGGTCTTTAAAAGTAAGGACTTACGCCAGTGGAAAATCTCCTATTCTCCAAGAGACACATTTTCTGCCAGAACTGCGAAAGATTCCCGCAACACTTCTGTTCCCAGCATTCACACACTGAACAGTAGGGATGACGATTATTTAGGAGGTTTGGCTGTTACCGGAGCATTCTGTGGAATAGGAGTGACATTTCTACTGCAAAGTAAGCTTCCCAAGCCTACCTACAATGCTGGGATATACAAGTCCTGAAATTGATTGTATGCTGGTAATCCTGCTGGGACTGCCACAGAGACTTGTCTTCTCCAAGTTAAAGTATATAAGGTGAATTTATTCTGCTCTGTATTTCAGAGCTCACACTTCAATTTAGAGCAACTCCATAGAGTTCAGCAGTGCTGCTCTTGCTTTACAGCAAGGTAATAAAGATCATAATCAAGCCTTCTATGCTGATAAGATATTTCTTACTTGGTTTTGTTAGAAAAGGTATATTCCTCTCATCATGAAGGCATGCATAGTTAGATAGCACGTTGTGTAAAGATTATTTCTCCTGATGCGGCTGGCTCTGATTTTAACTGGGGCATTTGCGCACCCTTACAGACTAAATATGAACAACAAAACGTTCTTCATAGATGAAAACTGATTTCAAAACATCCTTTTAACTTGCATTTGGCAGTTAGAAGAATGCTGGTTGCTTGCTTGCTTTTAGATAGTGAGTTTAATGGCACTTCAAAAACAACTCCAAAACATGCTGTGGTGACATACCACAAATAGGGAGGGCATGGAGGTTCCTTTTTAATTCCTGTTTGGTAGTCAACAGTACGGGAAACAAAAGTTTCAGAAACGTATCTCCTCTTCCTCCTCTCGTGCCTGCACATGCAATTGTCATGCTTCATATACTAGAGCAAAGCCAGAGCTGTGCTCACATTCACTGTTGAACTCCCTGTTCTGCCCAGGGATTCCTCACCCAAATCAGGAATATCTGGTCATTTGAAAAAATCATATATTTGCTTATCTATGTTTATGAACTCAGAATTAGTCTGTAAATAATCTGTAAAAGTCTGAGGTAAAGGAAATGAAGCTATAAATGAACAGTACAACTAAATTAATGAAAAGACATGACATTCATGTAAGTGCTTTTTGTAATACTGAAAGAAATAAGAAGTGGGTGACCAACCATTTGATAGCAACATGTCTGTTAAGAGAAACATTTGCAAGAATTAGAGTTTTACACATCCTTCTAAGGCCAAATTTCAAGTTTCGGTTGACATACGCCTCCACCAGGATAAGACTTTAACCAATCTTCTAAACCATAACTGAGTTTACACCTTATTCTGAAATATAGTCAAGATTAAACACATAATAAATTCAGGAGCTGAAGAAACAAACAGACACCATCTAGGACTTTGGCTGAGGGCAATCCCCATTTGTTCTTCACTTCTCCAAAGAGATTAACTTATTGCTGAAGTGATGGCCCTAATTACTGGGCCTCCGATTTGATTTATTTTTAGACATAGCATGCACAAAAATATTTTTAAAAAGAGCACAAGAGAGATTTTTTCATAGGAAAAGTAAACAATAGCTAGCTAACAATTGGAAGGAAATAATTGTTTTCCATTATCTTGACATACAAATCCTAGATTTAAAGTGAAATTGCAAAAACATGGTTTATTCAAGATATGGTTTCCATCTAAGAAAAAGAAACCAGTTTCTCTGAACAGTTTTAGAGTTGAATGCATCCATCTTAGGACAAGTTGCTAGCCAACCTGGACCACATGTATTCGCACTCATGTTTGAGGACTGCTGGGGATGCATTTGATCTTCATCTAACCAGTAGCCAATGTTTGGTCTGAATAGACATAGTCCATACAATGCACACATTTGATATAAAGTATATTACCCAATTTGAAAACCCCACTATTCTGTGAGATACTATGCTGCAGTTTCAGCTGAATAAGTTTCCATAAGCAGCTCAGGGAGAGGAAAGGTAGTATGAAACTAAAGGGAATAAAGCCTCTGAAGAGAATGAATTACACTGTGTACTACCAAAACCTCCTAATATAAGCACGGCAGTCAGAATGTATCAAGTGGCTGGAGCAAAGTGGCCAGAGGATACTCTGGGAAAGGGATCTGGCCCCAGGAACTGAGGCCTAGTTGGCCAGTAGGCAAGTGCTTTGGGCATGCTAGGGAGCTGTGGAAGAGGACAAGCAGGCATGATCAGGCTTGGCAAGATTAGATGAAGTGAAACATCGCATAAGCATGATTGTACAAATCACGTCACTGACAATCTCCATCAATTTATTGTCAGCCTGAGCATTCAGAGTTTTGCTGTCCTACAGATCCTCAGCTGAACAGATAGGCATGATCGACTGAGATCTGGTCCTGTGGCTCCAGCATTGTTTATGTTACCTGTAGCCACCTAAGTGAAATGCTTTTCCTAGGTGAAGAGAATACAGCCTAGCACCTACCTCAGATGCTGGCCTTGATCAGCAGCACAGGCACTAGGTCCCTTTGTCAGGGAGGAAAAACCCACCAGCACCAGAGAGTTGACTTAGGTGGGTTGAAGCTCACTGCCTTATCTCTGTAAATGGAAGCACTGAGCTCTGAGTTTGGGCTGTTTAAACAAACTTCTGCTCAGTCACAGACTCCTAGTTCTCCCAAGTCAGTAGTGACCTGAATTTCCCCTCGTTCAGCAGTTTTAATAGCTTGTACCAAAAAAAAAAAAAAAAAAAAACCAAAAAAAACCACAAACAAACAAAAAAAATCAAGCAATGGTCTTAGCCCACCATTTAGCACCTGGTTACACTTCAGCTCAGTTCCAGGCAGAAACTGGTAGAGCCCAAGCATCAAAACAGAGCATGAGGAAAGCCATCATTGATTAATTGGTCTTTTATAGATCTTTTTAACACCCAGGCCTCAGAAATTCTGCAATACACAGAAGCTGCTGTCTAGATTCAGTGTGACAAGACTCACTGATCTGTTTTTGTCAATAAGTACACGCGCTTCCTACTTACTTGCTTTACTTAAAAGTACAAATCATAAATAGTTGTATGTGACAAATTCCCCAATGCTGAACCTTCACGGCTGCCAAGCAGCATGCTGCAGGACAAAACAAGGAGGGCTATAATTTTATTTTCTTCCTTTTGTTATTTGACCTTCAGTTTTTCAGTTGTCCTTGGATCAGTCTGGAACTAAATATAGTCCTTTCAGCATTATTGATATGTTTAACCCAAAGCCACCCATGTGTGCCAAGGGACTATCATAACACTGTTCTAAATTATTTTAACATCTTATTTTAAATTAGAAAATGTGTTTTTTAAAAAAACCATTGTCAATTAATTATGATTCCACGAACTCCTACCAACTCTCCTGTGTTTTGTAACAATTTGCTCACAGCCTACAAGACAAAGCCTCCAACTTGCTCAGAGAAAGCTCTTGAAACTGTCCAGCCTTTGAAAATGTTGACTGATCTTTAAATTAACACATTGATAATGATTTTGGCCACCAGCTATTTACAAATGCAACACAATTTACAAATAAGAAACCTGTAGATGGATCAGCTGCATCCTTGGGGATTAACTGTGATCAGGGCTGAAACATCCCTGAGTGCACTGTATCTCTACAAACTGCTTGGAATGGGAACCAAAACCCAACATGTTCAACTGAAAGTCATTACTGTCTGACAGTAATCCCTCACAAACTGAGCAATATATTTTTCAGTCAAAAGGTCTTCTCCAAGCAAGGAAAAGACAAAACAGCCGCTGTAATGATCCTCTGTGAAACCTTGAGAAAGGACATTTTCTGCCTCTGGTAGTGGTTCTGTGGTATGTGTGCCAGCTACAGAGCTAACCAAAACAACAAAAAGCTGAGTGGGTGGGAGGGTGGGTGGACAGATATACGGGCACACATACAGGCACACAATCTCTATCCCATAAAAGCAGTTCCCCCTATATCATCATAATTCTGCAAACAGCATCAATTTTCTTCTATTTACATAACCAGTGTGAGCAACTTCAGAGAAGGATTTATGGTGCAGCTTGGGTTTCTGTGTGGGTTGCTCTTTTACTGTATCAATATTATGTTTAACAACATTTTTCAGTCAGAAAAAGGTCCATGTGAAAGTTGAAAGGTGAGAGAATTATTTCTAAGTGTTCTCAGGTAAGAAAAAAAAAACCCTGACACTGTTTTATCACTTGTCTAAGCAATGTAAGTCAAATTCAGGCTATGAATGTAAGGGGCTTGCACTAGTAAATCAGCTTAGAGTGGTTATTTAAGACTTCAAAATTTCTTCAATAATGAATGAGAAAAATTGTCCATGTAAACCTCACTGAAACATTTTTAAATTTTACAGTCAGCTCTAGAACTTAACACAAAATAATGTCACCCAGAAAAACAACCAGCCACCAACTACTGGAATGAGATTTCTGACTGTTAACCACCCCCATTCAAAGTCAAATTTTCAAAAGAACTGAGCACCTAAAATGTCATGCCTCTTCAAAAAGGTAAAAAAAAGAAAGTCAGCTATGTTACAAGGCTTACCTTTCATTTCCTTAAAGCTTTGAGTTCAAGCTCCATAGATGCTACAAACCTACATGCTCAGACATAAGGAAATCACCCTGAGAAACATGTTCACAAATACAATTTAGAAAAAAATTATTCATGCACACTTTGCAGTCAGTGAAATTTCTACTGAACTTTTGCTGCTGCTCCCTAGCTTTACTAGAGCAACTGCTCAAAGTAAATGGAACTGAGTTCTCAAGAAAGTTTGAGACTCTGTTTTAATGATACAGTAAATCCAGGTTTAGGGCAAGAAGCTACTGATCAAAACCATCCCAGTCACAGCACCTGAAGCATTGATCTGCTAGAAACAAGCTCTGTTAACTGAAATTTGCTAATAACGAAAGTGAACATTGAACTGGATCACGTACAGCCTATCTTCTCCCAGTAGCACAACAGAAATGATATAAATTACTTGTCTTGCACTCCTATTAATTAAATCAAAATTGTCCTATGTGCCCACTCTAGTCTAGATCAGACCCGCCTGAGAGAACAATCCAGTGCTGATGAGCATGAACCCACAGCCCAAGTGCCGCAATCACAGATACCAGAGTTATGTGGTGAGCCTGCAGCCATTCAAAAACACAGAACCACATATCAAAACCAGAATGAAGATATACAAGGCAAAACCAAGGTGGTGTCATAAAATATATTCAGGGTCAATAGCTGACATCCGTGTTGTAAAAGTTCTATCGGTTTTACCCAAGGTTATTTCCTTAGCTGCCAGAAGTAATTTGGCTGGAGATGGGATAAGGGGGTTGCTTTGGGCACTGAGAGCAATCTGTCCAAGGATTAGATCAGTTATGTTCTACTGCTTATTTAAAAAGCTGTTTATTCTGAGTCACTTGCTATGTATTTATATATAAATATAAATGTATACCTATGTGTGTACATACATGTATACTTAGAGGGTGTTTACATAAAAGCTCTTGGGAGCTTTTTGCATGAGAAACCACAGCGTTTTCCTTCAATTCCAAACCATGCTTTATCAAGACAACCAGAAGAAGTACTGCCACATTATACTGCCCTCCTGCCCCCCTGCTAGCTCCAAATTCCTCCATGTCTCAGAGGCTATTAACTATTTATGGCAGACAGTCCATTAACCTAGCAATGCTCAAACTTTTATCATATATTCCTGCCCCTGCAAGGATAAATACTGCTCTCCTAGGCCCCAGTTTAGGAACATCTGGCTTAGCCACCCTCCCCCTGTACAGAAGCACATCTCAGGAGGGGTAGATGAGCAAAGAAGCTGCTGAGATAAGAGACATCTGCAGCTGCACCTCTGCCAAGGGCTGACCTGTAACTACTCCCAAGCATGTGAGACCTTGCCATGCACTTTATCTACCAGCTACTCATCCAGCACCCTCTGCTCTTTTCCATGGTTGATGTCCTTCCATGGTGCTACTGGGTCTCACACTCTCCACTGCACCTTCTGGCCATTCACCTGAGCCTCTGAACTGTTCACCAACGCCAAACAGCAGCCAGAAAGCAAGAGTGCCATCAAGCAAGGGCTTCCAAAGGGCTGAAGGGGCTATTTCTCATTGCCTTTCACCAGGCTTATTCCCACAACAGACTTGTGCCTGGCAGGACCAGAAAGGAACTCCTCACCAACACATAGGCGCTTGCAAGCACATACAGGGCAGCAAACTCCAAACAAGCATTTTGGCTGTACTCTCATCCCCCCATGTTTATGATGCATTCAAACTCGCTCAGATTATTTCTGCCCCTCATCCTCCCAGGGACAAGAGTGCAAACCCATTCAGAGTAAAGACACAGCAGCTGTGACTGCAGAGCTGCTTCAGCATATCCTTTAGCCTTGCTAAGCTATACGCTATTAAACAACCGAACATCTCAACTGTATTAGTAATCTTATTATTACAGCATTATAAAATTAAAAATGGGTGGGTTTTTCTTTGTGATGGATCTGCCACTGTCTGGAGGAAACCTGTGTTTTGCACACACAGAAAGGCACACATATATTTCATATGGTGCATTGCAAGCTGCACAGAATAGAAAGCAGCTGGATGAAAATGGCTATAGAGAAATGGTTCTCCTGGGCATCATCTGTTGATTTGTTTTGTTTATAGAAGGAATGAGATTTTTATCTCTGCTCAAAATATAAAATGTTTTCATGGCACTGAGCTCACTGCTTGGCTACGCTCTCACTCAGGAACGTAAATAAAAAAAGGGGGGGGGGGGGGGTCGGCCTAGGGCGAAAAGGCTTTACCCTACAGAATCCCTAGCAATGTCAAAAGTTAAATAGAAGAATGTCCATTAAGGTTACAGTCAAGGCTAGCAAGAGGAACTGAGACACCAGCTATCATGGAAATGAGGGCCTCTTTACCATGTTTGTTAATAGCTTATTTCTATTAAAGCTGAGGAAGCAAGTTAGGGGGCAAACTACTCAAATCCCAAGTCTCAAATCCCAGCCTGAGTCCTGGCAGGATGAACATTCTTATGCTGTAAATACACCAGTCCTTACCAGATGCATGGTCTGCAAAGGCATAGACCCTTAGGGTCCTTCCACCATCTTGTGTCCACTGTTAATATTCCAAGCTCCCTCTGCATCTTTGCTGTGGGGGAATTCCTCACTCTGTGCCTGACACCCAAAACCTGACGGTCTCTTTCTTTCAACAACAGAGTTCTGTGTCCTAGTAGAACACCAGACAGCTGGTTTTCCACTTAAGTTGATAGCACTGCCATTTATATTAAGCCAAAGGCATATCTCAGGAAAGAAAATAAATTGTGAAACCACTAAATACTTAACTACTGCTAATAATTTTAACTTTTTACTGTTTAAAAACATAACTGCTGAGGATAGCATCCAAACCGTGAGAAATGACCTGACATCTAAAACTTTCTGGTAGGCAAATAAAGTTTAAAATACTGTTCTGAGATCTGGAAGGCTCAAGGTTTGTTGCCGTAGCTAGGAACAGTTATCACAAAACTGAGGATCCTTTATCTTTGCACCACCTATTTTTAGCCCATAAAAGGAGATGAGAGACAGCGAGTCAGATACATATCTAGAAGTGAAGGCTGCTGAACGTGACTCCAGAACAGCCCCGCTTCATTAGCTACAGAGTGGATCTGAAGTCTTTCTGGAACTACCAAGAGGTATTTGCTCTTCTTAAAGCTGTGTGGTCTCTCACTTGGTCAGAGCTCTGACCTGTCTGGCAACTGAGGAAATATTCAGGCAACCCAGAATTCCATGATGGGTACAACACCTCATAACTTTCAGAGACATGAAACAATCCAGAACATTAGTGTTTTACTCACTGAAATCTATTCTTACATAAACATAGAGCTTCTCCTTTTTCCTGTCATGAAGCCTATACTGAGGTCTCTCTTGGAGAGATTGCTGCATCTCATCCCATGATGAGTATTTCAGAAAATCTTAAAGTTGAGGTTTGTTAAAGTCTTCAAAGAGCAAAACGATCACACTGATATTTTAAGAGTGGAAAGAAGGCCCTTGCATTCTTGACCATCATCACTCTCTGTCCCCTATGCTAGTGGACAACACACTGAAGATGTTTTAGCTGCTCCTTCCTCTCCCAGGGTGGCTATATTTCATGTTGTTCCCACATTTCAAACCACGTGCCTCAATGACCTCTTCATCTTGTTATAGCTCTACTGAGAGGGTGTTTACATAAAAGCTCTTTGGAGCTTTTTGGATGAGAAACCACAAACATGCACGCACAGATTACATTAGATTTATTACTACTGAGTAAATTAAAAGAATACTTGGGGTTACAGGTTCAAAATTCTGCCAATAGTTCTCATCCAAGCGCATTCCCACAGCAGGAGCTTGTGATCATACAGTTACCAATTATCCATCTCCTCTAAACTCCACGGCCTTTTCATCCATCGTGTACTGCTCAACTCCTAACAAGTATCACAAGGTTTCTACTAGCTGAAAGGAACTATTCTTTCCAAGGAAGTAGACTTCACTTTGTCAACACAAGCATACAGCCACTGTCCCATGCCCGACTCCCAACATACACCTCAGTTCAGCTCCTTTCCTTCAGCCTTAACATTCCCCAGCATGATTGACCTCAATTTGTAATGAGGTCACTTCACATTTATATAAAGTCACATCCTTCTGTTCCCACTCATTCTTCCTAGTCTTTCTCCAGCCATTGCTGAGCATCCGGCTTCTTTTCCTATCCAAGAATCAAAACTATTTGCCCTTTACCTTGTTTATTGCTTCCTTGATAAACTCCAACAACCCCACAGGTTCTGCAGAACCATGAAAGAAGGGACTAGCCAGGGAAGAAACTACCAGAGGAATGGATATGGAGAATCTACCACTTGCTAGATGACCCCTACATTAAAACTCTAGTATCCCTATCAACCTGCACAGTCACTCCAGCCATAGAAAATGTAAAATAAACAAGCAGAACTTTAAAGAAATTGTCACCAGTGTAAGCAATGGCACATAAAGGAAGGGAATGAAGAGATGGTGAGCATCATTTTCTCAAGCTTCTCCACTATTCCTGTGAAAGTGAAATAAATGCATTTCCAGACCCCAGCCAGAAAACACTTTGAGCTCTTTCTGCCAGCTGTTTCTCAGCAGTTAACACACACTGAGCTCATGGAAGAGTAAACTTTGTTTTCAATGGGAGGAAAAAAGCCAAAAACAAAACGAGGGAGATAACAGACAGAAAAATCCATCTAAAGGTTTTGGGTATGTCAAGGGGAACTAATAAAAGACAATCTCTCAATAATATGTCAATATTTTGTTTTAAAATCATTTTCAGAGAGTTAGATTAAATACTATGTAAAACTTTCTCACAGAAGAGCAAGGCATGGCAATCAAAGGCATACATTACTGATGAGCCAGCAATGAGGACAAAACACACCGAACATAGTTAGTGACAAAGCCTCATGCAAAGACAAAAAGGAGTGAAGAAGAATAGAGGCAACTTCCTTTTAATGATGGGAGCAGTGTTGAAGGACACAAGAAAAGGGAGAACACACATTTACCTTTCAGCACTCTGAGGAAATCTCACCTGGCTGGCAGGACACTTGGTCTGCTATCTGAAAGATGTGGAGTGACAAGTCCATGTCCCTTAGAGCACATGAGGATGCAAAACTAGTCACTCCAGTGCAGGGTAGTCACAGGAACTGCCAATATGCTCTCTTAGGGTTAAGGGAAGAGCAGAGTTCATGGCATTGTTCAGAGGAATTACAACAGTCCTAAGAGGCCCCTCTGAGCCTGGCAATTAAATGCACAGACACAGCCAGGGACAGCCACTGTGCAATGGGATGGAGTGCCCCACTGCTCACATAGGCAGAATATTCTCTTTAAGGAGGTTGTTTACATTGCCTTGTTTCATCATCTAATTCCAATTCCATTTAGTGCACCAAGAGTATTGTAAATTCCTCAGGTTCCTAATACAGTCAGTAGATGGAGGCAAGAGCTCCTAAAATCTAATTCAGAGCACCCAAAATTAGTTTGCAAGGTTCCTGACTTCCTTTGATAAACAAAACAACCTCCTCCAAAGCAAACAGCAGATGAGAAGTTAAAACCAAAGTGCTAGTCCAGAAGACCTAAGTGAAGCCCAAGAAAAGACTCCCAGGCAGAAGCTGTCTGATGGATAAGCCAGAGTAACTCCCCTCCTTGCCAATCTCACCTGTCTGTGCAACCCCGTCCAGACCAGACCCAGTCCGTTCCATGCCCCGCAGGAAGGGAAAGAAGAAATGGGATTGCTCAAGGGTTGTGTCCAACTCCTGTTGGCCTGGTGGTATTTGTGACCATTAGCCAGCTTTGCACCATGCTCCACCGGGCACTAGATCTGGAGACGATGCCAGAAGACATATATATATGTACGTATATGTATACTTGTTCCATGAAAGAAAGTCAACCTATCCCTGTAGGTCTACCTTAACATACTATTAACACCATAATCTCCATGCACTAAAAACAAATTGTGCTTGAGGGATTTTAAAAGGAGAGGCATGAAAAGGTTTAGGGAAAAATGAAGACCAGGAGGAATGAATAGGCTGGAGATTTACTCCTTTACACAGAGCTGTCAGGGTAAAGTGCACACTCACAAAAGCAAAAAAAAAAAAATAGGAAGCACTTGAGGATCTTCAAATAAACACAGCTGGCAATGTAATCTCTAAAATTAAAAAAAAAAAATTAACAACAAAACCAACAACAAACTTGAACATAAGAGGCCTCTGAGTTTTGCGGTGAAGTGCAAGCAAGCAAAATCAAAGCTGCACAGCACTAGAGGCTGAGCACTAGAGGATAACCAAGGTGTTATAACAACCTCTGAGGATGTCCCAGAAAATTTAACTCTGAGGATGAAAAAAAATTGATGGAAAACTGTTCTAGCTCTGCCCTTCCAAAAGAAAGAGAACTTTGTTTACCTAAAAGTGGCATAATCAGGGCACTGACTGAACTTCCTTCTGGATGATCAAATCTACTTTGTTTTGAGAGAAACAAAGTATTTAGTCATTTTGTGGTGTGGCACTTTTCCAAATTATAATTCAGTAGCTTACTTTGTCTCAGGCTCACCTAGAGATGCTCGATTTAGCTCAAAGATGAGGCCATACATTGCACAGCTGTGGGATCAAATTATGTCTGACACATTAGTGGGAATTCCAGATTTGCTTGATGTAAAGCTGCATGACAAAGACAATTCAGAATATGTTAGTTTTTTCTGTCATAAACAGCAGTTTGCTGATGTTTCCTGTTGAGTCAGATCCTTCTAGCTTTCATAACGGGACATTTGAATGAAGGGGAGGGAAGCAGAATGACTTCTACTGACATAATGGCCATTTTAGGGGAAAAAAAACAGCTGGCGTTAATAGAATTAAAAAAAAACCCAACGACAACAACAACACCAATTTCCCTGTCTTCTGATCTGTAAACCTGATGCAGAGTTCACTGCAAACTGAGAAGCTATAGGGTTATAATAGAGGAAGACTCATTAAGGACCATAAACTTAGAGCCCATCTCAGAGGTCAGCCACTGCTATGGGAGGTATGTGCAAGACCCGAGGAAAGCTCAGCAGCCAGAGCCCCCAGAGCAGTACAGGAGCACCAGCCCCTGAGCACTCGCTGTCTGTGGAGCTGTGCTTTCTGACAGAGAGGGAAACAAGCATGCTTTAACATCAGAGGATCAGGATGTTGCTCTGAACTCCTCAACCCCATGAGCCTGACATGAGAGCAGAGATGTACGTCTCTATGGGTGCATGTTGATGCTGTGTACCCAGGCCTGTTGCCAGACATAGTGGTCCTTGCAGCCCTGTGCCTTTGATGGCAGCAGTGATAGCTGGAAAAGTTTGGGCCCACCCACCCACAGTTGGTGGTCTTTCCAGAAAGGATCCAAATTTTGTACTGCCTGATACTGGATCTGTCCAGAAGCACAAATACAAGTGATCATTAATATCACTTCAGTGTAAAAATGGCATCTTTCTGAATGATTTAGGTTTTCAGAACAGACAGGAACACCACTAGTATATGTTTTGCTATGTTTGAAAGCATGCAATTAGACGTGTATCTTACAAACATAAACAAACACCTCCCATCCAATCTCCATGTTTCTAAAAAAACCCAGGTTTGTTTAGACAAGGAGTTGATAATCCAGTTTGAACACAGGTATCTGAATGCTGTGACAGCTGCTTCATAATGTTAAGCTTATGGTACATTAAACTTTAAAGCAAGATAAACTCCTGCTTTCACTTTATCAAACATCTTCCCAGACAGCAAAAAGACACAAAGCAATGTTTGCAGCTAAAACCAAGCATGGGATGCCCAACACAGCGTATGTTTGAAATGAAAATGAACAATATGTTGCACAGATATACTACTGTATTTTTCAATAGACACTATCACTGAGACTTTTAAATGTTAACCTCATTCTTCCCTTAAGTGTTTGGTTTTATTTCATGCCTGAAAAAAACCTGAGATTCACAGAGATTAAGCCTATAGAGACAGCAGTCCTTGCAACTGAGAAAGAAAGTGCTCTTAAAACACTGCTCTGACAATCAGTTTGTCTAGTAGAAATCACAGGGGGTGAGAGGGACATGGGCAAGAGACTTTTTAAGAGTGCTCAGTGTTGTGCCACTGGTATTATTGAACTTTATGTATTTAGCAAGATTATAACTTTTTGTGGTTGGTAAAGCTGTAATTCCATTGTCTATCATAATAGTAATGAGGTAGCAACAACTATCAAAGATTTAAGGTCTGCAAGAAGAGACTTTGACCTACTGAGAGCAAGCAGTAAAGATGGAGAGGGTAGTGGACAACTAAGTCCTTCACGGAGTGGGGACAGTAAACAGGCTTGAGCAGCCTGTTAAATTAACAGATTACCAAAAAAGCAACCTCATGTTTGCTCTTCCCATTTCAAACCTGAAGAGACTATGTACCCAAAGTTTCTCTCTTCTTTCTACTCCCAACATTAAATCAACAACCTTAAAAAGCCTCTCCTTATACCAGACTTAAGGTCATGTGGAAGACTAACACTGACAGATTATAGTTGCTGAATTTTCCACAAATTTAAAATTTACACAATACACTACAGGCATCAGCTTCATATTACACTGATGAACACACATGAGAAATCAGAGACATGCTATTGGATGGCTTGCTGTAAAGAGTGATGATCTGCATTGTACCATAAATAACAGTCTAAAAAATATTATCAGATCATCCAGGTTTCCTCCTAAGACCTGTATCTTCTCTAGAAGTTTCTTTTTATGCAGCTACAGCTTCTCTTCCCTTTCCCAATCACCCCTTGCTTCTCTCCCTGTTTCATGAACTTACCTTACCCAAAAATGTGAAGAGATTGGTCTTATCACAACTTAGCAAGATACCACCTGCCAGCTGAACTGTGATAAATCACAGCTGGCCTTACAACACACATGCTAACAGTGACTGAGGCTGAGACAATGGGCAGCAGCTCAAAGCTGTCATTTAAACCACCAAGTAGCCCCATGCACAAAAATCATGCAAAGGAAATAGCTCAATAACATGACAGTTGCCATCACTATGCTGCTATTCTAGTGTGCGTTAGATCTATTGACTCTTCTCTACCTGTAACTGCCTTCTGTTTAGCATGTAAGCCTTTTGCAGCTAACAAGGTGGACAAACTACCTATTCTCTGTACTCACACAACAGTTGACACAATATGACCCTGATCAATCATAAGCTACCACTATAACAAAATTTACAGCAATAGATATTCATTCCTCCCTTCCCCCATGGCTGCGCTTCTGAAAAGATACAATGCCGACAGGAGAAGCTAGAAAAAGAATTCAGAAGTTATTAAAAAATGAGAATAAGGCTTAGAATGAAAGCGTCAAAGGAACTTGAAGAGTTATCACTTTATTATTACTCATGCCATACATAAGACTTGTGTTTTCTGACTCCTAGAAGAGCCAGACAATTGGATATGCAATATGACTGTAATAAAAACTTTCTTTAGAATCAGGGACCTGCATTTCTATTAGCAACTCTTTACATACTCTTCAAATAATTCCTCAAACCCAAGGTTTCAGATATGAATAAAGGAAGCTGTGAGCACACATTGGGTTTTACTCATTTGTTTAAACAGACATGCAGTATAAAAAAACTACAAAAAATAGATGCTCAAATGAATAGGTTGACAGGTTTGAACAACAACCACCACACTTGCAGATGTGTTTCAGACCACTAACCTTACAGGATCAGTCACTGAATTTTACTGAAATAAATTAATCTGAATAGTTTAGCCACCAGGAAAACCTACCAATAGCCTCGCATATTTCATTGCAAGTTTAAGAAACACCAGCTTCTCACTGGAAGAGTGACCTATAGACACCTGTATTTAATAAGCAACTTAAAATCAACCTGTATCTGTACATCAATAAGACTGGTTAGTAATAACCTTTGGCAGGTAACAGTATAAAAGGCTTTCCCATATAAAACCCCAGCTTCCTTTACTTGATGCCTTCACAGAACTCACCTTTAGCCAGGAAAGGAGAAACACTGAATGAGGTATCTCTTAAGTAAGGCACCTCACTCCTAAATCTCACTTTTTGAAACTTATTTGGTAGGCATTCAATTCAGTAGCTGATTGTCCACAGCCAGGAGCTGGATTTAACTTTGACTTCAGCCTGCAACTAGAGCTACAATTGTTTACGGCAAGACAGAATTCTCCACTAAACTGCAATGTCTTCACTCCAAGGGGAGGAACAGCCTTCCTTAAATTGAACCATAAAATGAGGCTCTGGAGAAGCATGCACCAGAACACTCGCTACATTTGCACAGAGCAGTTCTGTGTCTTCAGGGACCTCAGCACACCTTGACAAGTACTACGTGAAGCATCAGGCTCTTTCAGATGACTCACAGGCAGCCAGATCTCACCAGCCGATCTGCTGCATTTCTGAACTGTGGATGTGCCTATGCCTTCCCTCTCACCCCCTTAAGCTCACAGAGATGCACAGATCTGCAGCTAAACAGCGTGGTTCTACCGAAAGACCTAGTGCTGTTATTCTTTTTCCTAGTAAAATTCAAAGGAAGTAGGACTTAGATGTTTGGGATTGTTTGGGCAGATCTGAATAAGAAAGCAGGCTCACCAACATTCTTGATATGGCAATGGACATCAAATATGGGCTTGATTTGACTCTTTTTTAGCCTCTCTAGACCCTCCCTTGACACAGAAGGAAGTTGAACAAAGCTCAGCAAGGTCAAAGAATAAAGACATATGCGCAGAAGTGATCTGTCATTTACACTGCTACAGTAATTGCACAAAACTCATGGTGCCATTGCTATTCTCTTCTAGATTAGCTTTGGGGTTTTGTCAGAGGTTCTTTTTGTACCACTATCTCTGAAACTTTTCTTGAATGGATACAGATGAGAAAAAACATTGGTTGGCTGGAAGGCAAGATGTGAATAGGTATTCAAGCAAAAACAGTCAGAAAAGCACTCCCATTTTGGCTAATTTAATTTCTGAAATAAATTATCTGGACAGGGTAGTATTTTTCATTTCAGCGCAGCTTACTGCAATACCTACTGTGCTAACCATTAGGGCTGCTGTTATTCTGATTTGTGTCTACTACTCAGTGTGGAAAGAGCAAGAGAGGAAATTCAAGCAGCAGTCAAAGTGTCTGCACACTTAAGCAAAGAAACCTGGCAAAGGACGAGGGTGCAGCATAGTACAGAATAGAGGTGCAACAAGCCATCAGTTTCTTTTTGACCAGCACCAATGTTCCTGACACCTACAGAAATCAGTAGGAAACCAAAAATAATAAGTTCTAAATTTTGAAGACAAATTATGTTAGCAGTTTGTTGGTAAAGCATTTATGATAAAACATTGCAAGGAGAGAATTCTCTAAAAAGCATCATGAGTTTTGTGAGTATTTATTTCAACCTCTCTGTGTCTCTTGTAGCCAATTATCTTCCAATTTCCCTGTACAAATAAAAGACTCTATAGATGCTGGGGTGGCTTCAGCAGGCTTTTGTGTCTGATACGCAGCCCATATCATCGTTATCACTTACCAATACAGCAGGACCAGGAAGACCGCCACCAAAGCCAGGGTGACCGTTGTACTATTCATTTCTATAGATGCAAATGCCAGGAGATCTACAGGCTCCATTTTCCTCCACTACAGCTCCAGCCTTGAGTGGTATGTGCAGGGGAAAGTCTCTGCAAGAGCTGATAAAGTCTTTCACAGTTATATGAATGACATCTGCAACAAAACAGGAACCAAGAGAGAAAAGCACATCAAGTACAAACTGCAAACCTTTCCTGTTCTCATCGACTGCATGCTCTGAGAAAGAACTTGAAGGTTCCCTGAATGGTAGGATGTAGCAATTTCCCCCCTCCCACTTTTGTTGACTATCACGCCAGTAAATATTTACATACCCACTGCTTGAGACATCAGTGCCTTTGAATAGGCTTTTAGACATAAAGTATGGGAAACTAGGGAAAGTATGGGGGAAAAAAAAAGAGGAGGAGAGAGTCTGACCATGGTACAAACCATGGAAGAAGTACATAAAGACCCCTCAGGGGTGCCCTGGCATACAAAGAGTGGCATTCTCTGAAGCAGCAAAAATAGAGCATTTCTGTGACATAAAATTTCATTAGCACTTAATCTCCAAACTGGTTATACCTTAAAACAGTGAAACAAAGTAAACTTTAAACTAGCACAACTAAAAAGAGGAATTAGGGGAAAACTCTTCTAATGTGGTGACCAGAACACACATACAGAAAGAAAAAATAATGAGCAGAAAACCCCAACTATAGTGCCAGGGTCTGTAAGGCAGCATGTGTCACGCTGGTTAATCCACACAGACAGCAATGTTTGGCTGTATCATCTCAGGTTCATGAGTACTACAGCAAATTTTCCTGGCTCGGTGCAGTGCCCTCCTTGGAGGTACCATTAACCAGCCTCTCTGGAGATATTTTGTCTACCCCTGTGTTATATTTCTAGTGTTTGAGTTAACACTAATATGTCCAGATCTACTATCTCTGCCTTGTGGCACAGTCAAGCTGTCACACTTCCTTCAACAACCTTCACATGAACAGTCAGGCTTTGACTACGGTTCAGAAAATGGTTTGTCTGTGCTATGCAATTCCACCATTTTATTCCATATTTTCCTGCCTGCAAACCTCAACCGCTTTTCAGGCATCTGATCCAGTCCAAGTAGAAAGGTCAACCAGAAAGCAAACCTTGAAACACTTCTATGAGAGAAGACCACCAACCTGTTATCAAATGTCATTATCAAAAAAAATCTTTAGGATTACAATGTCAGCAGCAGCAGCTTGCAAGTAAACACTCGTGCCCATGACAAAATTCCCCAAACGGTCCAGTATCATTTGTTACTTATGAAACTAGAAATACTCATATATGTACTGCATCCTTTCCTCTCATTCCAAACAAGCTATCTGAAAACTACCCAAAATACTAGGTTTATGATTTATACAGTAACCCTGAGAAACAGAAAATCTGCAACATCTGATTCCCATAACACACCAGATGAAGAGTGGTTTCTTCTCATACAACCCCAAGATATTAGCTAAGATTTAATGTGCAAGGCTTCTCCAATATCACTGTATTACATTTCCTGGTCTTATCAGAGAAGTTAATAATACAGGTATCAAAAAAAAGTAAAGTCTCTAACACAATGGAGTTTAATTTTAAGAAGATTTGGCTCTACTCTAACTGAATTACTGCTATTTTGGTTCTTTGTGCTTCACAACTGCATTAATTCCCTTCCAGTCTCAGATCCTTGCAGAATAAGTAAAAGGTGTTAACCAGCTCATCAGTTCCACAGAATAGCACAGTAGTTCACAGAAAACCTTGCTTATTGTATTAACAGTGCTGTTGCTATTCTGGGTCAATAACAGCCTTCTCAGTTTGCTGCTGCTGCCAAGTTCTCCAAGAACAACTGCAACAAGATTCAAGACCAGTGAAACAAGGAATTAATCTGTGGGCACAAGCCAATCACAACCAGCAACCAACTGCATGTGACTTTAAGAAAAAAAAATAAAAATCAAATATCCATATGCATTAAAGTCTCTTCAAAACACTAAACCAATAATCACAAGTGCAGAAAGTAAGAAATAATATTCCAATTTTACTGCAATTTACTTGGCTTTAATTAAATGACATTTTTCTGTAGGCAGAGGACTGATGCCCTCCTATTAAAGTCAATGACAATGCTCCTATCAGAAAACAGAGAGTCAAGAACAGACCTCACTTATTTTTTAAGAAGCACTGGAGCCTTTTCCCAGTCACACTGGGACGTAGGCGGGATGAATAGTTCTTAAACACACACATTATGAAAGAAAATAGGCTCTCACATCAGCATCCAATTTGGAAGTGAACACATAATCAAGCTCACAACAACAACCATCCTTTTCTGTTGTTGATGTCGGGGTTTTGTTTTTTAAGCCTTGGCATCTGTTTCTTGCTGAAGAGTTTTAACTTGGCACCTCCAACTATTAAGAAGGGTGGCACTCAGCACTGACTCTAAAACCCACCTGGAGCACTCCTCACTGGAGACCCACACACTCACAGTCACTGTTCCAACGCTAAGGATGTTAGCTCCATGAAGAGTCACAAAATCCCCATGAAGCTTTACAGGGTGGGAGGGGAACGAGTCAGGGATGCAGACAGCAATGGAAACAGGCTATTTATCAGTCCTGCCTCTATCTTGAGAGGTCCTTTACATGAGAAACACTATCCCAATTAACTAGTTAATGCCACAGATATTTTTCACCAGCTCCTCCCATTCTTTTTGAGGAGCCACACTGGTCGGGCTTGTTATGATAATGGTATCAAAAAACTACAGAGACAGATATAAAACCCTCACTAACCACATGCTGGAGGAAACCAGAGACAAGCAGAAGTGGAAGAGAGACTTTTCCTGTCAGACTGCTATGAGTCAGCAAGCACTGCCTTCATTTGCCTCCACAAGGCTTCACTCAAGATTGCATCTACCAAGGTTCACAGCTTCTTGATGCGGTTTCATCCAAGCACTGTAGCATGTAAAATTCACAGATCACCACACCGTTCAACACAAACTTTTACAACAACAAAACGTTCAACACTAAGTAGTACTCAAGACACCTATTTAACTTTTCATTCCACAGCACTGCTGTAACTATAGCTTTGGAGCTCCCCAGGAAAGGCAGACAAACGATACAGAAGCGGTTCAATCCCAAACAACCAGAGCTTTAGTCTGCATGGACATTTGCAGCAGTAAATGTTAAAAAGGGAAGTACATTGCAGCATTAAAAGTCTGGGAAGTTGAATTGTTCCTCAACTGAAAACGAAAAAAAACCTGGCACTCAGGCAATCCTGGTTTTCCAGGAAGCCTTCATGCTTTAAAGTCCTGTCTGCCATGACTCCAAGAATATTTTCTGTAAATGCTCTTCCAAAACAATGCATTTCAACTTCAAAATGAATACAACTGTGGCAATGAGCCTCAGCAATGCTTGACATACACAAGTATCATTCTCACATGAAATACAGACCTTAGTAAAAAGGAAGATTATAGACTTTCTCAGTAGACCTAAATTATGTTACGAATTTTGACTTGTCTTTAAAGTATATCAACTGGAAAATGTAGTCTTATGTATTTCAGACGCTAATGACTACACCAGCTAGACCCACCCTGCACTCCTGTTAATGACCAAATTCAACTTTTCTCATGCTATTCTACCTTGTATGTTTTAGGTCTATAATAATCTAACTAAGGCTGAGCCACACCAACTTTATGATAGAAAAAGGAGGTCTAAAAACGTGTTAAGTTTTAATCTTATAGCAGTTCATCTCTATAGAATTTTGTAGCATACTCTTTAGATCAACAAAATTGTGTTACATAGCTTAGCCACAAAATACTGCAAATGAAATACCACAGAACAGTTAAAAAAGAGAAAGCCCACGTACAAAACTGTGTAAGTATATATGATATTAATTTATATTAAAGACAAAAACCTTTCCAAAGCCAAAATGAATTCTTAATGTCTTTAAGGTAGACCAATCAGAAAGATCAAAGGCATATTTCACAGACCTTTTTTTTTATATTTAAAACAAACTTAACAGCCAAAGTAGTGAGAATATTAATGTATTGGAATAGAGGGATTTACAGCATCTGTCTATGACTCCATTATTACTATCCCTATTCAAGAATTGACCAAGAAGATTAATCAGTTGATTTTGTACTCCTGCATGATAAACTATGACAAACTACTCAACAGTCAGACCACTGAGGCATCAGAGTCCACTTATAAAGATCTTGCTCTGCATTCAAAACAGATAGGAGAACCAAAGGACACCATGGGCTCATGGAATATTCTTGAACCACCTTGAAAGAACACATCAAGAAAATCACAAAAAAAACCCCAAAACACCACATCAACAGAAGCACAACCAGCAGGTCGAGGGAGGTGATTCTGCCACTTCATTCTTGTTAGACCCGACCTGGATTACTGCATTCAACGCTGGGACCCCAACATAAGAAGGACATGGACCTATTGGAGTGAGTCCAGAGGAGGGCCATGATGATGATCAGAGGGTTGGAACACATCTCCTATGAAGACAGGCTGAGAGAGTTAGGGCTGTTCAGCTTGGAGAAGAGAAGGTTCTGGGGAGACCTTATAGCAGTCTTCCAGTACCTAAAGGAGGCCTACAAGAAAGCTGGAGAGGGACTTTTTACAAGAGCATGCAGTGATAGGACAAGGGGTAATGGTTTTAAATTGAAAGAGGGTAGATTTAGACTAGATGTAAGGAAGAAACTATCCACTGTGAGGGTGGTGAGGCACTGGAACAGCTTGCCCAGAGAAGTTGTGGATGCCCCATCCCTGGAGGTGTTCAAGGCCAGGTCGGATGGGGATTTGAGCAACCTGATCTAGTGGGAGGTGTCCCTGCCCATGGCAGGCAGGTTGAAACTAGATGATCTTTAAGGTCCTTTCCAGCCCAAACCATTCTATGATTCTATGAATAAAATTACTCCAATGAACTGGATCTTGAAACGCAAACACAGTAACCGCGAAACCATGCTGAGGAAGCGGCTTTCATGACACTTCCTACTGAGAAACAGAAAGACACACTTTTATATTTAAATTGTTTCACCAAGTCAGAAACTGGTTATATTAACCTAAATGCTTCTCATGAAACAGGCACGCAGCTTAAAATCCTAGGAAACATAAAATATTATGCAAACTTGTACTTCACTAACAAATTTAATCTTAGCTGACTAAAAGTTATAGTACTTCAAACTCAGTCAATATCATGGGGGCTAAAAAACTCATTATGCTAACTAAATGTAGTGCCACTGTACTAAGTCCCCTCTAAAGCAACAAGCTGTGAGATATCCTAGTTATTTCAAAGAACTCCATTTAGAAATAGCACAGATTTTGTGGTCAAAAGGAATGACAGTTTCTTCCTCTTGCTGTGAGAGCTCAGAATGAGTTTCTAAAATAAAGTTACCTTTGCTAGTAGTGACATTAAGATCTTGCAGTCGCAGTGAAATTCCAGGGAAAGCAGAAATTAATGTAACATCTGCTGCCCATAGCTAGGCGTTTCTAAGCAAACTGACTTTATTAAATAATCGGTAACTTGTTTATATTTCTATAGCTTGCTTTAGAAACATTGATTGATTCAAGCGATCCTATAATTTCATTGTCCTATAAACCTGACTGGAGATAAGTGAGGATTTATGTTCAGGGATCAATAGCTCCACATTGACAGCAAAAGCCAAAGAACCCTGCCTAGACTAGTCTTGTAGTTGCAGAGAGACATGAAAATGTTTGTCTTTATAACAGTATCATGGTACAAACCAGTAAGTTATTATTTCTTCTGTGAAGTTCAGTTTTTAAACACCATGAAGAAACCCTAACCTTCTTTGTTTGATTGAAAAGCTACTCTAGATAGCAAACTCAAGGCTTCTGTTCTCCAAACTGTTTTTCAGTGCTGGACCACAGGTCAAAAGAATTGTGAAAAACTTAACAGAAGCACCTTGTTCTTAATTAACTAAACTGTGCTTCTCAATTTCTCTTTCATCTGCCAGCTTGTGGGATTTACACCAAAACATATAAAGCCCGGTTCATTTCTGCACTTTGTAAATAGGATGATGTAGAATGATGTTTTTCCCCCAATTAACGGAAATATTTTGAGAGCTCTATGTGCTATCTCTAGCTACTACATTCCCTACCTTACCTCTCCACTTTGCAGTTCAATAATTTTATTGTGGAATCGTTTCAATACAATATGAAAAGATTCTTTAGAGAAAGATTACATGCAGCCTCCTTAAAAGTGGGGCAGCCACCTTGGAGGCAATGAGCCACAGCAATCAGTATGGCATTGAGTAGTGTAATGGCTCCTGGTTTGCCAGCTGGAGAAACCCTGGGCGTTGCACCCTTCAAGTTTCCCCACTGGGAAAAGGGGAGTTGAAGAAAAAATAGAAAGGACAAAGGGGAGAATAGTAACTAAGAAGAGGCAAAAACTGACCATCTTGTCATGGGAGAACAGCTGCCAACAGTTGCCCTGTATTCTGCTTATGAAAAGGACATGCCAAATGCTGGATGAACATGCTGCTCTTTAATAAGCACCAGATTGCTGACACAGACCATCAGCAGCCTGCACGCATGCCCTGGAGATGTGCTGCCAGGGCCAGGATGGGGGATGGGATGGGAGCTGAGGGCAACCTACACGAAGACCAGCCCTCACCAAGGGGTGCAGACCCATCAGGCTGAACATAGGAGGCAGGTAACAGGGTCCATCAGCACAGAGAGAGGTAAGCCAAGACCAAGGGCCACCCAGCAGGTGGTCACCAACCAAAGCCCCCAGTGGGGCTTCCCCATGACCAGAGAGAGTGTGTAGATGGGGGGGTCTCAGGTGAGGCCAGTCAGGACAGTTAAGGTCTACTGGTGCCCTCAGAGACCTGACAGGTAAAAAGATAATGACAGACACATTGGAGTAGGGTATTTGAAAGAGTAAATTGACAACGCATTTATCAATATCCTGTCAAAACTCAAAATGACAAAAGGGGGAAGGCACCAAACATTTCAAAAATGTTGAACTTCAGATGGGGTAAAGAAGCATTCTTCACCTGAGGCCCAGCACTGTTTTTTGAAATAGCACATGCTTCCTAAAGAAGCCTTACAAATGTGAATGGAGAACGTCCCCATGGGTTACGGCCTTCAGGGTGACAAGAATGGTAGAATTTCCTCCCGTCTGGGAACTGTGGGCAGTATCAGCTCTACCTTTATGCTTTATTTCTAATTGTCTAAAATCAGAGGGATTGGATGCAATTATCCATGAATAAGCAAAAAGAAAGTGCAGAAGAGTGCACAATGTATTAGACAATATAAACATGCCAAACTCAAGACAGGCATTTCCACTCAGGCACTATCACCATCTAGTCTCAGCACAAAATAGGCAGTAAATTGGCACAAAGGGAAAAGAAAGGACAAAATCAAGGAAGTCAGATTAATACTATTTTCACAGTAATGGTTTTCATACTTCAAGAAGCTCAGAAGCTATTAGTCTCCATCCACATGCAGAAAGGCAACATGGCTGCAGAGTCTCAACCTGGCAGTTCAAAGTAATCACTGAGGACCAATTCCAGTTCTTCAGGAATTCTTTAGTGGCATCCAAAGAGCCTTTCTTTTAGGCTGCAGAAACATCTCTTTACAGGACATGGGAGGTTATTCTGGAGAACACCACATGCAGGGTTTCATAATGCTGCTCTGACTCCTGTAGACAGGCAGGGGGGGATTGATGCCCTGTTGCCTCTTTTGCCTTTGAGAACGTTCCCTGTGATAAATATTTCAAAATTACAGTTAAGTGGAGAGTGAACAATCATGCCAGATATTGTCAGATGGCAGTAAGAACCCAACACGCATGGGTCACTGGAACACCCAATGCTGTGGCAGGAAGACATAGCACAACTTCATGCTATGGGGCAAATGCAGGTTCAATATAAAGTACATTTTAAAGCCTTATCTTTACTCATGCCCCTCTCCAGGGGATATTTACTGCCTAAATTTATGCATCACATGATGAATAATTCTTCATAGATCGTGCCAAATATTCCCAAAGGCCTTCTTACCCATATGAAAGGGAGCACAGATAACTAACATGCAAATTGCAGCCCCTTACATGCCTCAGAAGAGCACATGTAACATACTGATGGCTTTAATCTAGTTCAGCCTTTTGTGCTCTCCCATTCATCACTTTTTTGCTTCAGTCCTTTCTGCTGACCACTTGTGCACTAATTCACTAAATCAGAAATCCTGTCAGCTCTCTCATTCTCAGCAGATATGTTGTAACACAGACAGTTATAACTGGTGAGGGGGCAGGAAAAAAAAGTGAAAAAACAAACTTACACAATAGCAAACCCAACATTTCCAAATCTTAAGTTCTTATTGCAAGCCTTGGCTTAGTTCAGGTTTTTCTAAAGTGCTAGTTCTTTGTTTGTGCAATTGTAACAAATACAGATTTAACTGGGAGCATAGATGGTCAAGCCCTCAAAGCAAGGAAAAATATGTTCCAAAGCTGTGAAACTTGAAGGATCAAGTCTAAAGTACTAATTAAACTATTTTAATTGCTCAATTTAAAAAATGCATGTTTTTCCTGTGGTCTCATTAATCTGAGAGTAAAAATGTGATTTCTGAATGTTTGAGGTTAGCAATACTTACCAAAAGGCATGAACCCAAGAATCTGACCTGTTAGCCATAGGAAAAGAGGTTAAGTGGAAGACTGAATAATGTGACATAGGAATTGAAACAGCAAGAAGAACTTAGTCTTAACAAGGTTTCAACCTTGCTGACACTCATGTTAACCTGCTCTCTCAGACTGAAGCATAGAGCCTAAGGTTCACAGTGAGTCCGGCTCCTACCTTCTGCTGCCTTCTACCAGGTGGCAGATAAGCACAACTTTTGACTGTGGCTGGGCTAGTGCAAAAAATGAAATATATGTCTTTCTTAGAAATAAAAAAAAATCCATGGAATAAAACTTTTACCCATCATACTTTATCTTTTTACCGACTGCTGATCAGAGCTAGAGTTTCATGGAAAACCATGACTCTGTGACATTTGGAGAGGACTGCTTTGTACTCACCCCAGAGCCTAACAAAGTCTTCAAGCTCCAAGAGTCTCAGGGTTTTTTTTAAACAATTCTTAGATGTTTCTTTCTACTCTGAACCTGATACCGCTTTCTTTACCTTCAGCCAATTAAGTCCAACAAGCTCAATTGAGCAATTGCAATGATAAATCAGCTCTAGTATGAGCTTGGCCAGCAGCCCTGGCAACTGTCCACTTTTAACTTCAGCTCTTCCTCCTCACCATCCATTTTAAAGTATTCATTTTAACTCAGAACACCACTACCTGCAGACACTTCCCTCTCGCCCAGCTCTGATGGTTATACTCATGCAGCAACCGAACTGGCATGATGGGATCTCTGGCCCAGCACAGAGTCCTACAGCCATCAACAAGAATTTAAACGAGGTGCATTGGAAGAGATGTAGCTGAGAGAGACAGACCTGTTGGACAGGTACACCAATGTATGAGGTGCTTTCTCCTTAAGAGCCTCTGCTCTGTCTGTGACAGTTCAGGCTAACTGGAGAAGCCAGCAGCTACCCAGATGCATGACAAAGGAGCTGAGACTACTTCAGACAGCCCAGGGACAGTGGGATGAACTGTAATTCATTTACCTTGTATTTGTAAGCAAAGTGACAGATGAATGCAGGATGCCAGATGGAGTAAGCTGACTGGAAATAGAGGAGATGGGTTTCAGATGGGACCTATATTTATGCAAGACTAGAAGCCGAGAGCAGAAAGAGAAGAGACACTCCACAGGACAAAAGCCTCACCATACATTTGATAAAATATGGTTTCTTCCAGACACCTTTACCTTAGTTTCCCTTGGCCAAGTCTGTAAAGCGGTGACGCATCAAATGAGGAAAGCGGGTGCTAGGCGGGACCTTTGCAGGTGCACACAGATATTTTAAGGGTGTAGCAAGGAAGGCATTTTTGTAAGTCTAGTACAGGTAGATGCACTCTCTCCCCATGAGATGCTCTCAGCTCTCTGGATGGAGAGCACCAACTCCAAGGGTAAAATATTGTTTTTCTCTTAGTATATGTAACTCCAATTAACCTCATTGGAGCATTGTGGGTACACTGAGAAGATTACACTCCTTAATGTGCAGTTACAGCTGTATTGTAAATGCAACATTACACACTTCCTATTATGGTTCAAGACCGCTACACTCTTCAAGACAGTTATAAACCTCAGAAAACAGGGTTTTATAATGGAAACACTGAAACACTCAACTCTAAAAGCCCCAGCAGAGAGGAAATACAGCTATACATTCAGCTTCTGTTTTCCAGCATATACATTGACAAGGTATGAAAATATGTATTTCTACACTTAGAACAGACAGATGTACACATTGCTCAGGGTAACCGTTGCTGTAAAAGTGGAGGATGGAAGGAGCTCAAAGTGGAAGGAGCAACCTTTTGTCTTGTCTTTTACATTGTTACTGCAATTGTAATAATGATATAAAAATGGCAATTGAAATTTAGTAGCCTGTGCACCAGGATTGGATTCTGAATGCGCTTTTTTTTAAAGGGTGGTTTGTATTTCTGTGGTCAGCAAGAAAAAGACATGAGCCCTCCCAGAACCACTCAGCCTCTTTTTTTTTAATTAAAAAAAAAAAAGAATTGGCTGTTTGGATACTGTTCAAATGACAGTGCAAATCAACTTGCTATCCACTGCAAAAATGGATATTCTCTTCTACATATAATCTGGTCCCTAGCTTCTTAACAGTACCAAGGAGCAAAATTTGGACTAGCAATTACTGGACTTGCTAACGTAAAAAGACCACAATCTGTTTGGCAAGAGAAAACAAGCAGGCAACTCTACTATCACTGGGGTTGTGGCACTTGGGAATTTCTTCAGATATTAATAGCAACAGCAGAGGTAGGTCAATATAATCCTTTTAGCCACATCATGCTGTTTCACTTCTGATATGTACCAGGAAAGGAAAACAAAACTGACGCAATTGCTTTTTGGGAGGTATGCTGATGTTAGGTAAACAGGAAAATCCATTCCTGTTTTAGACATTGCAGCCTGACCAGCAGATGGGGAAAGGTGGAGTAGGGAGGTCCAGGCATTTTGCTGGCACAGTCCTCACCTCCAGGATGGGATGGGGAGAGGCTCTCTCTGCTGCTTGCACAGGGCTCAGTGCAACAGGAAGTCCCAACTTAACAGGTAACCTGGATTAAGCTGGTGTACATGGTGTCAGTGTACAGGGAAATATCCAAAACTTAGCAAGGCTGCATGCAGATATGGTCCCTCTTTTTTATATTAGTGCTGCTCACATCTGGGAAAGTTTCTTGAAGGTGTAGGGAACGCTTTCAGATTCAGACACCCCCCATAAATTATTTTCCATTACATACATATTAGCAGAGTCACTAATACTGTAAACAATGAGAACAGTGTCACTAATACAGTAAACAGTGAGAACATCAGATACGACAGATGTCCATGAGGTGTACAAATAGCTTAATATGAAAAGCAGCCCACGAGCCCTCCACATTACAGCTGCTGGGTTTTTTTAAGGTAATGAATTAGTTGGCAGAAAGTTCAGTGCTTCTTACGAACACCTCTAACATTAGCTATAGCATCCTTATTTTAGATGTATATCCCCTCCTTGTAGGTAACCTTTCGAGGGTACTGTGTTTAACATTTCTGCTTGCTTGATTCATGAAGGACACCTGCTTACTAGCTTCCTGCCTTATGCCTTCCCATACGACAGCAGCCTTGGTGCCCACAGTGCACAAACCCAACAAGCCCAAAAGCCATAGCTCCACACTGACCCAGGGGTGCCAAGTCTCTGAGCAGGAAGGGAACTGCCTCATTGTCCAGACATGTTCAGCTTTTGGCAGCATCTGCGGAGATTAATCGCAAAGCTACTTTATTACCATTAAAAGGGCAATGCAGTTCCCAGCAGAACTGAGAACTGCCTTTTGCATCTTCTCTTGGATAAGGTGTAAGGACCAATAGCAAGCAATAGTTTCTCAGGCACCTACTTGTCAGAGGATCATGGCCGAAATGTTCAGGAGTGTTTTACCAAACCCACGGAGCACACAAAGCCGTTTCTCCTCCCTGCGCTCTCCTGACCACTGCTCTGTTTTATTAAGCAGCAGGATGAAGCTGAAGCATTTCCAAGGACTTTCACTGCAGTGACTGGCACACCCCGAGACTTCTAGTCACCTTCAGTTCAGCAAACAGTGGAAACACCGGAACAAGGAAACTTATGCAGGCAAAGGCTGTTCAGCCACTTATGCAAAATTTGTATTTCACTATCTCTCTCTACTAAGACGTAGAAAGTCAACTTAGAAGGAATAAAAATAAAGAAGAATTTGAAAAGCAAGCTTAAATTCAGCAGGAAGCTGGATGTTATAAGACCCTTCTTCATAGAATCATAGAATCATAGAATGGTTTGGGTTGGAAGGGACCTCAAAGATCATCTAGTTCCAACCCCCCATGCCATGGGCAGGGACACCTTCCACTAGACCAGCTTGCT